>JAPYZN010003112.1:0-10202 GCA_030522865.1 Psyttalia lounsburyi | reverse complement strand
TATGGAGGTGGATCCCACAGGAGAGTGGTTGCGACCCTTGCGGCCCTTGTGAACCTTGCTACGATATGAACGGAGGGGATTGCTTTACAGGTGGCGGCTCTACTTAACTTTTTTGCAAGACTCATCTTATTCTAACTTTTAAAACTTAACTAACTCTCATCATTCCTCCTTAACCTCAATTCCTACCCAGGGGGGGAGCGAGCGAAGTGAGCGGGGGGGCGAAGCCCCCCCGGGGTTGGCGAGCGAAGCGAGCAGGGGGCGGAGCCCCCTAGTAATAATATAAAATTTAAATAATATTTTGCGAAATTTTCGTATAAAAATGTTGAATATTCAGCGAGTGACAGTAAATCGGAGGCGCTGCAAAAAAAAGTTGTTTCGTCGTTGTCATCGTAACTCGCACCGGAATTATCCGACACAAAAAAAAATCATAATGCATTCGGTCGAGGAGATGTTTCACGAGGTAACGCTGGGATAATTTTTTTTTTCGTTTTTCAATTTTTTATAGCAGTTGGAAGCAAAAAACCGATTTTTGCGCCAAAAAATCGGCTAATTTGTGACTGATTAATGACTAATTACCTTTAAAAACAGCAAAATGATTGGTTCAGTAGATTTTACGTTGTCGTGAAGATGGACTTATATAATAACCAGTTTCAGAAAAACGGTTTGGAGTTTTGCGCACTAAAAAATCGACCTGGAACATCGGACGCTCAAATATTCATAACTTCGTCAATTTTTCTCCGCTCAATTTAGAATTTTGACAGAATATCCTTGAGATATGAATCATTGACTAGAGAAAATTTTGAATGGAAACATTCTTAAATACCTCACTCCCTTCCTCTTTACTTCTTGCCAGAAGCATAATTGGCAAAATTACATATTTTCTCAGTGCAACGGTATTTAAAATTTAATAAATTTATTTTTGAGTTTTCTGATTTTTTCCGACCTTGAAACAATTCTTTTCATAAACAAAAAAAAAATGCAATCTATTATTGTCAATAAGAACTAGTATTTCTGATTCATCGCAATTTGATAAATCAACCAACGAAATCAAATTGAAATAACCGAGAAAACAAATTCAACCATAAAGATATCCTTAGCCCCCCCCCCCGGGGGTCCCTGTTATGCATAACTCGAGGGCAGAATCGTGCACGAGATGTCGCCGTGGAAATTGGCTTATTACTTTCGCGTTTTCATAGTCGTGAGGTTGGTAGTGAGGGGTGAGGGAAATCCGCCGGTGTACATAAGGAGAGCCGTAGGATGAAAGGTACGTCGAGCTCTGTAAGGAAAAAGTTTCATCCATCTCTAGGTGCTAGTCCCACCAGCGAATATATTTCTCCTCTCCATTTCTTTTTTATACTCTCTTTTCGTCGAGCCACGACACAGGTATACATTTTCCATACTCCGCCATCACACAGCGCCTGTAGTGCGTCTTTTTTTCTCGTTAGTTCCACTTTGAATCCTCATATACGGTTTTTTATTCCCTCTCTTGATCAAAAACCACGGAATCAGGGATTCCTCAAGCTGAGCGCGCCAGAAAGTAAAAGGCGATTCGAGAGATGAAAAATTTGGCTTTTCTGGGGGTAAAGTTGGAGACTCATTCTCGATAATTATTGGTTTAATGGAACAAATAAAAAAAGACGTATCCATTATTCGGTTCTGAAGTACTTTGAGAACTTCTCGTTTATACTCGAGACAATAATTTACAGGGAGAATAGGGATGAATGCTCATCGTCTCTCGAAGCATAAAATAGTACTTTCTGGTGACAGGATTGAAGAGAAATTGATATCGACATTTGACTAGCAATTTTCCACTACTGTAAATGAAGTATATTTTCAAGTCAATGAAATTTTAATTAACCGTTTTTTTTTGTCCTCCCGGGATTCTTCAAAGTGGCCAGGATAGAAGACACTCTGAGAGACGAAGACAATCGACTTCTCTGAGGAACATCAGCGGATAATGCTCGATAACTATCAGTGCGATAAACAAATTAGGGCGGAAAACCGATCTATTATTCTCATTTTAAGTCAGTAAGAACTTCTAGTTTATCCCAGAGACAATATTCTTCAATGCTGGAATAAAGTAGATTCTAAAGGGAAAAGAAACATTGAGGGAAATTACATTCATCTCCCAGCGACAATTCTCCCAAGTGATTTCAAATAATTTCTTCAAGGTTTTTCACTACAAGATTCCTCGCTGCGGCAGAAAATTGGAAAAACTTCAAAGAGGAGAATTTCATTTCTCCGTGAAATATTGAAGTCCACTTCGTTCCTCATTACTGCTCAAACCTCTCGACTGAAATAACCTATTCACGAGATGAAATGAGAGTGAAACGTCAAAGTGAGAGAGACAGAGAGGAGAGAGGGGAGGGAAATTAATGTTCTCCGTTTATGACAATCATTGGGAATTTTTACAAATTTCTTTTAAACGATTTCGCGGAAGAACATTGTAGCTGTCACGGTGGCCTATTGACCGATTTAACCCATCGTTTGGCCTCTGCCATTATCCCCACCGCTTATTCCATTGCCATCTGAGATTCCAAGCAATTCGCGTGATGTCATTTTAGCAAACCGTACATCAGCATGAAAGGCTGGCGTGCGACAGAACACCATTAAATACCGCCAAGGCCGATGCAACACTTTATATATCATTTCTTGAATTAGGATTTTTAGTAATTTTTTACCCCCCCATTTTGTGCATCAAATATTCTGCTGAGAAGAATTTTAAGCAAATTGGACTATAAGAAATTCCGAAATTTGGTTGTCCAAACCAAATGTTTGGAAATTTTTTTTCAGTGGGTATGCATGCAAACAAACGAGAATCAAAACGTTTTTGATTTAAATTTTTTCTCTCACTCTTCGTAAAATTTCGCAGCATCTGCATTACACCTCCCCCACCTGATGGCGTAATAGCATCGCGAATTATTGAAACTAATCCCCCAGGCCGGACTCGAGAGTGCTTTTACCCGTAATTAGTCCAATTACCATAATGAATTTCTCTCCACTAGCTATTTTCAAATATCAGAGATGAAACAGAATATTCCTGTGCTGCCTTTAAAAAAATACTCATCTGTTGGAAAACATTGACGTTAAAATTTCTTTCATCTTCGATTTTTTTGTTTTTACTTTCAACATTGGTCGTTCTTTTTTTGCATAATTAGCATATCCAAGAACTGAGAACACACGAGTCTAGAACCGTTGCGTAAACAAAATACGAGTTTGAATAGAGATAGAGAGGGGCAGCAGAGAGAGAGAGAGACGTGAGGAATGCCTGGGGGTTCACAAGTTTGAGTGGAGTTTACGCACCAAAATACACATGGAAGGAAATGCCAGTGCTAACGGTCGATTATATACAGGCCTGTACCGAGCCCAATGAACGCTCACAGACCGGAAGTTTTGTAGAATGCATTTGTAGAAACGCTGTTTTGATGACCAATGTATAGCTGAGCGAACGAGCCCTTTGATTCGTTAATAATGAATGCAATAAAGGGTTGGAATGAGCTGGCTCTTCATGAACTAGTTGATCACTCTCTGGTGCAGATCCCCCATCGGGTAGTCTCGGTGATATTCTGAACTTCAATCGAGGTAGAACATCTGGAGAACTTCTCCTGTAAATAAAAACTGGAGAATTGCGGCAATTGAAACGGCTCACTTGTTGGCTTAGTTTCAACGATAGCCTATGGAAATTTGCTCACTCACTTCCGCTGTAAAATTATTAACGATTACAGACACCTACAGAATTACGGTTCTTGCACGGTAAAATCTTTTTCACAATTTCATAATATATTCTTTCTCAGGGTGAAAACATTTAACACTTGATAGTTTTTTTAATTGCCTGGCGATGTGGTGATGTAGGACAGCATTTGAAAACATTTACTGTTCAATAATTGAACAGAAGGAATTATTGACGATTTAATTATGAGGAGAAGCAGCAAAATTTCAGATTAAATTTTCAAGAGGCTCAACATTTCGCCACAGAGATATCACTGAGCATTGGTGGAAATATGCCGTTCAATATTATTTATTCCTTGCTGTGTAGTAATCGGTAATAGAACAAAATTCGTTTGTCTAAAGAAATTTTTGAATGAAATTCAGTTTTTTATATAAATATAGGGGAGGGTGGGGTAATATGGACACCGTTTTTAAATAGTCATGAATTGAACATGGATATTTTTTCACTTCATTTTAGAGGCTATAAATACAATACCGTTGATATGAGACAGCTTCTAAATAGTTTTAGAATCTTTCTTCTGCCTAATTCCAAAAGGCAGATGAACATTTATCGAATCGCATTGAAACTCTCGATAGTTAAAGCCTAAAATCTGTCGCACTCTGTCCTCACTGTTCATTGGTCACGACTTATACTCATTTCCACTCATACTTCGTCTTTCATTGGCGCGCAGATATAGTAGCGCGCGCAAGCACGCACTCGCTTTCGTAGGGGAAAAAAGAGGTAAAATGGATACCTCGATTTTTTCTCTATCATGAAAATTTCAAGTAAGTTACTCAATTTATTCGATTATCTACAAATTAATTCTAATATTCTATTGCTCAGGAATTGTCATGATTATTACACTCGGTCGTCTATCAAGCGCTCACGGCACTTGCGCAGACGGACGTTTGTCATATGTTGTCGATTTTCAAATTCAAAAAGGTATTTTGTTTATATTAGCATCATAAAAGATGGTAATTCGTAATTTATTACCCCCTAATTCTCGGTCTGAGAATATCTGCATTTTTTCTTCAGTTATTGGTGAACGTTCTCACCGTTCCAAAATCCTTTCCATTCATTACTCCCACTGTCCTACCATAAAAATGTGGAACGCATTCCGCTACCCAATTCTAAAAACTGTTTTAAACAACAGCTCTTCCCATCTGAGCACCCAACTGGCTCAGAAAGGCTACGATCCCTCAAACGAAAAAGACGACAGTTTTCTGAAGGAGCTGATGATGAGAGTGACGCAGTTTGTGTCTATTGTGAGTTGCTGCACTCGGAGTTGAATGAAAGATGGATAGATTGGAAATCTTGTCACAGCTGGGTTCATACTTCTTATGTTAATGTATTCTCTGATGAGGAAAACCTTGATTAGATATTGGCACTTATCGCAGATAAGTGCCAATAAATACGTGGTTATCGATCAGAAATGGATTCTCAAATTCAGCCAAATCGGGATTCACTCAGAGTGTATTTTGTGTGTATTCTAAAAGGGAGATGAGCATTTATCGATTCGAATCGAAACTCTCGATAGTTGAAGCCTAAAATCTGTCACACTCTATCCTCACTCCTCATTGATCACGACCTATACTCATTTCCACTCATAATTCGTATTTCATTGACGCGCAGATAGAGTAGTGCGCACAAGCGCGCGTACGTTTTCGTTGAATCCAAATGAAGGATATCTGTTTATATTTTTTTTATCATGATTATCCTGTTATGTCCTTGTCTATCTAGAAGACTAAATAATTTCATGAACTTCATATTCCACGATGGGGTGGTGCAAAAAAAATAATTTTTAGCTTCCAGTCATTAGTTTTTTTTTTTTTTAATTTTCATTGAATTTTGAAAATGAAGCAACATCGTGAAATTTTCATGATAACATCTTCGGTAGTTTCTATTTCCCTACACAGAAAAGCTCATTATGAAAATTTCCCCAAGTCGTCCAGATTTAGAAATATTCATGGAAACTCGATTTCAAATTGTGTTGATTCATCTTGTCTGACCACTTGGCTAATGTTTTAACTTCCTGGCCAAGTCTTTATAGAGAATCAATGGATGATAATAATTCATCTCAACCCTATTTAGACAATCAAATGAAACGATGGTTATTTACAAATTGTCATGCAAACGAGGAGTCTGTTTTACCTCAAAACATTTTTTCAATTTTGAGCTTCAAGGAGAAAAAATAATGGAGCTTCGCCGCACCTTCCCCGCGGACATGCCAGACAAAAAATGGCGTGTGTATAGGGCCCGTATCGTCGGTTAGTGGTTTGTGTGGGTTAACAACACTCGGCGTCAGTACGTCAGGGAACTCAGCGCCTCGTTCTCTGCCTTACCGACGTTTCGTTAGTGCTAACTTCACACTCAGCACTAATCTCCGATTACGGGCTTAATGACCCAAATAATTATTATTACGTAGATATATGATATAAATTATATAAATATAAAATTTCATAATAAATTTATGTACGAGCCCAGCTACGACCTAGATTATTATTTCGTGATTATTTATTGGGTTACCTAATTAAAAACGGAGCATTAATTTAGCTTAGAAATGACGGTTGCAAAAACGAATCGACCTGGAGACCTCCAGAGAGTCACCACTTACTTTACATAACCGTAAACAATGATTTGATAGGAAAGAAGAACAGAAAATTCTTTCATTAGTTGACGATTATTCATTTGGTCTTTGTGACCCGTCCTTAGTCTCCTAGTGAGATCCATAAAGAGCAGGCGTTTCTTCCTCGTGCCATTTTAAATAGAAAAAAGAAGTTAAATTAAATTGACTGCATTTTATATTCATTTATACCCCTTTTCCAATACTATTGTTTCCCCCTTTTCGATAATTTTCTCTTCTTTCAAATGGCATTCGGAATTGCAGACTTCACAGGAAAAAACAGAATAATTCATCTTTCAATTGGAGGGAGGGAACCAATTTTGCCGAACACTCTGGAAACTATTAGACTAAAATATCTTATCTTGCCTCTCAAATTCCGGAGTGACATGTTTATTCTTCTGGTATCCAACGTTTATTTTCATGGTATTACTCATAACTCTGAATTTTAGCAATTCCTCACGTACAAAGGTTTTCCCCTCAAATAAATAATAATAATGAACAATATTGTCTTTCGTTATTGCTCGAACTGCAATGCGGATATAATGAATTTCACTATGCACTCCCAGAGGATATGCAAGTGAAGTTGAACGAGAGGACCGAGAGACGCTCCGTCATACTGTGCACCATTTCGTTTCCTTTGTAGTCTCTAAGGACAGGCTACGTCGGATTCTCACTCCTTTGATGTACACACAGCAATGAACCAAAGAAATGTTGAGATTTCATTCGCAGCAGACGGCTCTCCAGCATCTCATCAGTTTGCATCATTTGAAAATGATTACGAGTCTTCATTGATGTGTAATGAGTGAAGAGATGCTTGGGGGCTTCTGGAATACGCACTTCCCCTCACTCCGCCCCTAAATGACTTGATGTGCGTCTGACGCTTAATGACTTGGGACGAGAAGATCCAGTGAGAGAAGGGAGACGATGCAGTGGCTGGAGAATCCAGAGGGCTCACAACAACGGTCCCGTTCATTCGCTATCTTCCAAAGATGGCCTTAGAGAGCTTCGAGCCGAAGAAAGAAGCGATTACTCGACAAATAAAGGAGAGAAGAGCGTCCAACTCCGTTACACAGCGGTAGTTCATAAAGAGTCAGACTCCTCGGTTTTCTTAAACGGAAGCCTCGATCTTTAGCTTCCACTTAGTAAATTAAAGTCCACCTGAGTCCATGCATGGACCTAAATAAACATTTTACAGAATTTTTTAGACCAAAGAAGGGATCTTATTCAGCCTTTCCCAGTCTTGTAACGTCACAGGAAACCATTGAATGGGATTCGGGATTATTTTCAATATAAAATTTCCCAGAAGTTTTAACTGGAAAAAATGAATAGTCCAGACTGGAACTCGAACCCCGAACCTTTGCAATTAAGCATCTGGTGCTTTTACTTTTTTCAGCCTAGTTTTCATTTACATTATAACTAGAATTATACACCGACGGTAGTGGCCGTGCGGTTAGAGTGCTTAGACTGGCATGCCGATGATCCGGGTTCGCTTCCCGTCACTGGCAGTCAAAATTTGTAAAAAAAATTTGTAGCACTCCGATCTCATGATTCACTACCGAGCGATAGTCTCGTAACAGAGACGACTGTACCTGGCCAAGGTTTTCCCCTCGGGGTGAGGTTTTTCCTTGGTCCTTGGATGTAATTTGGTGTTGGCGAATGCGGTACAGCGGGGTCGGGGGATGGGAAGGGTAAATACGTAAAAACCCGAAAGGGTATACGTGAGGACAGGAAATAGTTTGTTCGATGAAATAACTAGAATTATAATTGGAATTTACAGGGTTATCATATAAAACAATGGGTACAAAAAAATTAATGTAGATTATATTTTGAAAAGTAGATAATCAGTGGATGCTGTTCGTCTCTCGACATTATTCCTTATGATTATATTTTTCGTTTTATTTTCCAATAAATATTCGTATTTGGATGCAAATATAATAATAGCGATTGTAATTATTGTAATTGTTTAAGGGCTCGATATGTGCTATAACAAAAGAGAAAGTTCTCATGTATATGAACAAAAAAGCGTTCAATCCCATCGGGTGCTCTTACCGACTGAGCTATCCGGCTCCTAGCCACTTCTTCAGTTGAAATTTCTTGTGCGTATTGAGCTCTGACTGAATTCACGGTTGAGACGTGTAATGATTCTTGGAAGAAACCTAACTCGGTGGTCGTTATAGTTTCACGTCATACTAATTCCGGTTTTGGCTTGATTTATGATTTCAAGTGCAACCGGTTCAGCTAAAAATGATGAACAAAGATACTGCGAATGGAAAAACTGGTGTCGTCAAACAATAATGTATTTTTAAACTGAGACCGATCGGTGTGGCTCTCATTCATTTTTCAGATATTTCCCATGTACAGAACAGGAAAAAAATGGAATCAAGTGGATGGTATAAAGCTCGTTTACAACTATTTTCAACAAATTTTCAGTTAAAAAAAAATGGCATACATTTTTATGTTCTATAGCTCCCGGTAGCTCAGTTGGAAGAGTACCCGACGCGTAACTGGGCCCCGAGTTTGATTTCCGACTTGATCTCCGAGATTTTTTTTCCGCTAGAAAATTCTAATTTCCCTTATGATTTCGCGTCATAAAAATAATATATTACGACCCATGACCAGAAAGTTGGGTTTCCCGGCATACGTGATATAAAGGCCGAAGCGAGATTTTTCGGCTTCGTCTCGGCTTTATATCACGTACACCGGGGAATCCAATATCCTGGCCGAGTCGTATACTATTTTTCTCCCTCCCCACCTGAAAGTACCTTCAACGATTCATGTTAATTATCAATAAAATATCGTTGACGTCTGCTCTTCCTACCTTTGGGGCCTGCAACTTTATGGAACTCGGCTTCTCCTCGGTTTTGCAAAAGTCGGGCGGACAAAAAGTAACAATTCCATGAAACTGAACGGTAAAAAGGCTTTTTAGAAAATTAATTTTACCCAATAATAATACCATATTATTTATGTCAATATCAATATTTTGCGAATGATCTTCTTTCTGACAATTGCATCAAGTGATGTCGAAAGTCATTATTGAAAATACAACTATCAAATTTGAAATCGTGCTTTTATAATGTTTTTATAATACTTCTCAAATTGAAATAATTGCTGATATTCATGTTGTCATATGTATTTACAGTTGTTCGGAGCATACTCCATAAAGTTGGTGGTTCGAATTCAGTTTTTAAACTTTCAAAATACACAATTCAATTGTTTTCTTCTGAGCTGGACAGTGAATATTTATTCTCCTCTCACCATTTCTTGTTCGTATTGTAGACTAGCAGATATCGATTGGTAGACTTCTGTGGTAATGTTTTGCTCTGTATAATAGTTCTTGTCTCTTCATCAAAATTCGTTAATATTGCCTCTTCGTCTGCAGAATCTTCAAATGGAGAGTTGTCTAGTGGAGAGTTGTTTAGGAGTGGGGAGTCATGATTACAAATGGAAATGGTGGGAAGGGGGGGTACCTAGAGATGTAAAAAGTTTTGCTGACCTCAGTATATCTGTTGATTCACAGGCACTGTTAATACGCGTTGCGATGCTCGCGAACCACGAAAATTGCGTAACCAATCAGAGCGGGTGTTATTATGAGCAGGTCAAAAAAGTCGTTGTTCCTGAAACAAAATCGCGCCGGGAAGACCGTACTTTCGGGTAGGGGGTGAAGAAAAAAAAATTTATAATAATTGAGGGCAATAAGATTTCTTATCTTAAGGTCCTGGCAGTTACACAGTGACTTAAAATAAACTAACAAAAAAAAAAGATTTCTCATATATTTTAATAGTATATTATGCAACATGTGCGTAATGGTGTTTTTGGCTCGTGGGAGGTTGTAACACGAGCCGAAGGCGAGTGTTATAATCCCACGAGCCA
>JAPYZN010003111.1:0-10204 GCA_030522865.1 Psyttalia lounsburyi | reverse complement strand
GCTGTTTGGTTGAGATAGTAATGATATATTCTTTATCGTTATCCTTCATGAGCGGTGTTTCTCTGGTCCTGACAGAAATGCAAAATACGGTTAATGTTTATACTCCAAAATAGCCGGACATGACGTTTCACCATATCGATTCTCCCTATAACTCGATATTAAACTCGATAGAAAAACAATCGATTCTCGCAAAAATTTCGATAGATCCGCATCACCTCCTTTAGTAATATAGGTAGGATAGGATAAATATTTCGGCGTTAAGGGATTAATATGGGCACATTAGCGGCTTCACATGAACTTACGATTTCACAAATGAAAAATTTCTATAGGGAGGGTTTGGTATAGGATTTCTTATAAAGTTTGATTATATTAGAAAAATCGAAATGGACTTTTGGTCAGTTATGTTAAGGTCATTTGATCCGGTAGTAATCCTCAAAACCTGCCCGGAACTTCTAGAAGAAATCATGTGGGAAATGTACAACATTTTCACAGAAAATTCTATAGAAAAACTTATGGGATTTTCTATAGCAATTTTTCATACTCTTTCCGTATTACTAGACTGAAGTCAGCATAACTTTTAACATGAAATGCTACCCCCACCACCTCCATTTTGCGTATGATCGCGTTACCCCCACTCCTTCGTTTGACGTTAAAAGTTATGCTGACTGAACCATACTACATCCTTCGATATTAGTCGAATTCAGCAAGACTCATTGCAGTGGTATGTGTAACTTTTGTGTTTTTGTTATACTTTTATGTTACCAAGACAATACGCCACCATTTTTCTTTTGAGAGGAAAGCAGTAAGTAACCAATAAAATCAATTTCTACTGATATTTGTTAGTTTTTAAATTATACACCGGACATATTCTATTGAAATTAACAGTTTGAAATATGTCGTAGATATATTTGAGATAATTAATTAAATTTCCCATTCTCCGATGAAAAAATTTCTCAAAAGAAAAAAATTGAAAATAGCCATAAAATATTCATCAGTTTATATTTCGTGATAATATTATTCCTCCGCACCTTGCCTATAAAGCCCCACCACAAAAAAAATTGGATGACGTTGGCTAAACCAACTTGATGTGCATATAAATTCCGTAAAATTCAATCACAGAAATAAAGCCTACCATTGGATTATTTCCATAAATCGCGTTATACTAGTCCACGGGATTCATCGTTCAACGATTTGCATGTTTATAAGCAAATGTCAGCAAAAAAGCCAAAATGGTGGTATTCCACAGATCTCTTTCGATCGTTTTCGAATTGCCAATTTACGCCCATGAGAATAGCCCCAGTCATGCAGACTTCAATCGTTTGGAACAAGAGTTATTATTCTCATATAGACGGCAACTGACAAAGATAAAATAGAAATGGAAATATATACCTAACTGAATCAAAATTTACAAATAGCCAAATGGGCGATGAATATTTTTATTAACGTTGTAAATAAAGAATAAAAAATATTCATCGATGTAAATTTTTTAAAGCAGACATACATGGTTCTCATGCTACACAATTTTTCAATTCAAATAGTTTGTCAACATTGAAAAGAAAGAGACAAATTTCAATAACGTTCTAGCCACCACAATTTCAATTTGACAGATCTTCTACTGCACACTTCCAACCTCCCCTCCTCTCTTCCACAGCTCTTCGTATATATGATGACCCCAGCCACCTAGCAGCCCTATATATCAGTCTTACAGTGCTCCTGATAACAATTTCATACGAGGATTACCGTCGGACACGCGAGCACCACCACTCACCTCCCCGAAAGCAAAGGGGATAATCCCGTGAATAATGCGCATGTTGTTACTGCAATATTAATCAGATTGTAAATTAAATGATAATTACTGAAATGATGCTTTCATAGAGTTTTGTGGTCTAGACTGATAAAATTCTTTGCAATGAAATCACTCATCACAATTTAATTTAATTCTCCTCAGTGCATTTATGCCGATGGACAATATAAAAATAAAGGGTCTTATCGCTAGGTTTGGTAAACAAATATACATAATGTCTTCGTTAAATCGTGGGTTCAGACTCCAGTAGTAAAAATTAATGTATGTCATACGGTGATAGTAATACCGTATAGCATCAGGCAACAAAAGTCTTTCCTGGCCAATAAAATTTTATAATCCGAACCCAAGGTGAGATTATGTTTACGAGGTAGAATATGTAATTAATAATCAAGTCTTCAAGTTTTCCGAATAAATTGTATGAGAAAAGTTAAAAAAAATCTCCCCTTCAAAATTACCTTTATCCAAATTACATTCTGCAACATATTACAATTTTTTTTTAATTATTTCTCATAAATAAATAATTCGATATGCCTAAAACATGGTAGATTATTTTCTAATAGATTTCAAAAATATCTTGAGTTTTGAAAATTTAATAAAAATAACTTTCAGCTTTTAGTTTCTATGTTTTTTATGGATTCATACAAGACGCTCGGGTAAAATTTAATTTTTTTAATATTATCATTTTGACAATCCAGTGACATTATCTGGTGACATTTCTAAAATACTTAGAATTTTATGGAGCTATAAAGATTTAAGATAACTCGACAATGAAAGGGTTGAAATTTCTAGATTTCTTGCTCATTTTCAAACTATTTTTGCAAGTTCAAAAATAATATCTGACTCATTTAAAGACTATTATTCAGCTAGAAAATAGATAGAGAAAACAGCTGGGTAGCAATTACGCATTCATTTGGTAATCATGTTGTGTTTTGTCTTTCCGAGTAAATTACCGAAGTGCTTACTAAAAATTTTCTAAGCATTCGACAAAAATTACTTGACTACGATCAATAAAATTTGACTAGTTAATCAAAGTGATCTAGGTGTGTGCATAATTTGTTATTCGCTGCTGTAGAAAAAATATCTAATTTTCCACGAAAAATTATCTAGCTACTCAGTAAAATTTGTTTACGGCTTATTAAAAGTTATCTAGAGAAGGGGACAATTTTTGTTCAAGATGTTGAATTGTACAGAGTAGGCAGATCATTTTTATCAGGAAAAACTAGTCTTCTTTTATTGCCGATTAATCACGGCTCAGTTACCCTCATCTACCCTACGTTAAATGTAATTTCAATACCTACAATAATGCTGGTATATCCGTGCTAATAAATCAATTCCGTAGAAAGCATTATCTCGATAATTGTAAGTGATAAATGTTGAGGTTTGCGAAGTTGTGAGTGAATTCAATCGTAAACAATTAATACTTATCTCCCATCACTCGATGATAATCACTAAAGACACGTCACTGATCTCTTCATCAACTCAGGGTATATGGGAGCTTATAGTTTGTGTGGGGGTTAGCCCTCGCATGAGATTTCAAAGTGTCGAGGATGAGCTTTATTAGAGGGTGAGCCGGGAAACCAACGAATATATTATCTGTCGTACGCAACATGGTACACGCGTTTATACTGCTTCCACTGCTAGACTAGCGTAACGCGCCAACGCTACAGATTGGCTGGAACAAATTAATTTCATTTGCGCGGTGATTTAAGCAAGATCCATGTAACGTCAAGGGAATTGAAGATATATTCGACAGATTCATGTCAGCCGATCCGTTTTCCTAGAGAGTCAGGGATTATTGTTTATTTGGTATTAAATTTTGGGGGCGCCTATAATATGTAGCTTCACTGGAGAACACATTCTTCTTATCAGAACTGCTGGTACATGGAAGATAGTTTTTCTTCATTTTGTGAAATTAATGAACGGTAGGTTTGGTTAGAGTCGAACCTGAACTGAGCAAGAATGAAAATTAAACCGCAGCATAACCGTGCAAAGGTCGTTTTTTTCTCACGTGAAATTCTCAGGAAGACCAAAAATGAACTCCATTCTTTGCTTTCGCCAAAAAAAATATAAAATCTCTTCCTGGCATATCCAGAACTCAGAGATAAAGGTAGTTAGTAAGGCCATAGTTTATTTCTGGAATTGTTATTCTTCGAAAATTTTGTGTTCAACAATTGGCTGAGAAAAAGTGGCAAACATGGCAATGATTAATATGAAAATATTTATGAAAATATTTGTGTCTCAATCGATAAATGTGTTAGACAAATTAATAAGTGAATTTATTATTAAATCTATTTATTAAATCTATCTAAAAAAACGAATTGAAACGGAATCTTTAATAGTATATTAAGTAAATTCATAAATTACATTTATGAATTTACTGTAAATTTAGGTACATAAATTTACATAATTTATAATTATGTTAGACTAATATTCCCAACTTCGCTTTCTTTCCCATTTATTTATATTTTTTACGACTTTCCATTTCTTAACAAAAATTAAACGACATTTTCATTGGACATTTTTTTCCAAAAAATTAACATGAAATGTATAAAAACTGAAAAAGCAGCAAATTCACTCATTCTGAGGTTATTCAACCCTTCAGAATATCTGTCCTATCATACCATATTCATCAGAAGCATTATGATTCCTTAATATACTTAACCTACCCTTCACGTTCCCCCCACTCCGAGAGAGAATAATTTCCTTCCCTTCGAATTCATTTCAATATTTACCTTCGGATCTGCATTAGCATAAGTACTTTCATTCGGTTAAATTTTCTTGCGGTCTGCCAGCAATTTTTAAAATCAAAGAAGCTTCCCCGAATCTACTCATCTTTTCCTTCCACTCCCATCTATCTCTCCACTGGAATACATATAACTGGATTCCCCCAGAGAAAGAAACTCTAGAAAAAAAAGATTATAAAAAAGAGTAACATTAAAAAATGAGGAAAAGTGAAGGATAAAATCTGGTGGAAAAAAAACTCGTTTCCTTTAGATTTCTTTCATCCTCTGACGCTCTATATCGTGCAAATACGTTTTGACTCAACTTTCACGTTGGTTTTCTGTCGGTTTCAATTCAATTACTGTAAAAACGTATAACATCACCGTAGGGATTTTACCTTCGTTGGTAAGGTACAAGATAAGATGTGAATATTTTTTCTCAAAGTAAACCTGTACGCTACCTGCATAGGTCAACATAAAACTTAACTAAGAAATAAGAATTCCTATGGCACATGCAAAAAATTTTCTTAAATTGATGAAGAAAAACACTGAACGTATTTTGCAAAGAACTTTAGGATTTACATAAATTTTGAACTTTCTAAAAACTTCTTGGGACACAAATGGTGGCGGAAAAATAACATAAAGTGGCATGAGTCAACGGAATGAGAAGAATGAGACGAATGAGTAGAAGAGTCACACAATATTTCGCAGACGTGCTGCACACAAGTTACATTGGCCTCAGGAGAAACAAAAGGGGGGAGATATATCTGTGGCGTGCAATTACGCCTTAAAAAACTTTTACCCCCCCCCCCCCCCCCCCCTCTGCCAGTTTAAGGTGGTGGGCATTCGTTACCCAAAATTAACCCGGTCTGCTACGTGCCTACGATACAAATTGTGGAGAATTTCTTCTTCCGCATAAACTGCGTAATCTTTTTTCTCTGCAAGTGTTAAAAAATTAACAAACTTTTGGAGACATTCAAGTATCGTAAGGACACAACTGCGGGTGGATGTAGAACATTGTGATGTACAGTCACGGATAAAGTGTTCTTTTTAACGGATTATTCATGCAAAACTGGACTAAAATGAGACTAGAAGAAAATGAGACGCTTCCTTAAAATTTATGACATCATGGACTCCTAGGAGAAAGACTAAACAAGAATAAACAATGTAAAGAGACATTGGCAGCCCAGAATAACGACTTTGAAAGACCTACTGACATCAATCCAATTCTTCTAAGTACGGAAGTCCCCGTACCATACATGGATCCCTGTGATTTTAACTAAAAAGACTATTTAATTAATAGAAATGTTGTCAACAATCGTTAAAGCCCCGACAAAAGAACAAGAAAGGTCCAACAAAAACTGGTAAATAGGCTCTCATGAGAAGTTCCACGACAAATAATCGAGTTTCAGCCAAAAACTATGACAAGTCTGATAAGATGACTCGTTTTTGCAGGACAGTTAAGTCAATTCCCGAAGCCGCAGACATTCCCAAATATTATGCTTAAATTATAAACTAAGTATTTTAGCCGGACCCGTTGACTGATCCATGAAAAATTCTCCGAATTTGAATTTCTGCTTTCAAACTATGAATCTATAAATCAAATGCGAACCGCGGATGTATTACACTGATCTCTTACGCTTCTGGGAACTCATGAACCCGGAGATTCGACACTGTGATTCACATTTCAGACCTAGAGCAATTAAAATCCCCAACAGAGACGAGGAAGCACAAGCATTGTGTGAAGGTGAATGAAATAGAAGGAAAAGACGAAAAATGAAGCCGACAATAACACCCAGGCGAGAATTGACAACTGGGCCAGGCCTGGCTTAGGCTTGAATCAAGACTACCCAGGCCTGTCCGAGGCTTGGTATTCAAGCCTGGATGAACCCTGGAATGAAACAATGGTCAAGCTAGAACTGAGGCTTGATTCAATCTTGGACCAAGCCTGGTTATATAGTTATGGATTAATTTTTTGCAGGAAAATGATTGGATTTTTCCTGAAATTTCCAAACAATTTTTTCACTTTATATTATTTATAATAAATGCTAATTATAACTAATTAATACTAATTTTTCCTTCATTTCAGTAGATTTGAGTAGAATGCCTTATAGGCAGTCCTTCAATGAAAAAGTATCTTCACCCTATCCAGACATAGAACATTTCTATCAGTCGATCGATTGACTGTTGGAAATACTCTATGGCAATAAAGTCCGGGCGTAGACTGGTTGAAGAGCTGTACACCAAGGCTTGGTTAACCAGTCTGGCCCCAGGCTTGGTACAAGCTTGGTAGTCGGACTTGATATAACGAAAAAATCCAAGCCTGGTAATTATTTGATGAGACGACGGTACCAAGCATGGCTGAAGCTAGGACTACCAGAGCCTGGTAAACCGTGACTTATCCAAGCCTGACTCTATAGAGAGTCATTAGTGAGGCTTGATTACTACTCTTGGATCTAGTCTGATTGAAGCCCAGTACTGCCAAGGCTTGGATATCAGCCCTGATCTGACATGGTTCCGGACTTGCTGCCGGGCTACAGTGCGTTATATAAAACTAGTCATCATCATAGCTTGGATAACAATCTTGAATATACCCTGATCTAAACTTAGTAATCACAGGGCTTGGATTCTAATCCTGATCCTAGACTGAGCCAGGCCTGGTATCCAAGGGTGCTATTTATGAGTCTTGGATATAGATCGGTAGCACCATTGGCATAAGCCTGGGCCAGTCTAGATAAATCCAGGTTTGGCAATCAAGACTGTTCAAAGTTTGACCCGGTTGTCAAGGCTTGGAGCTTCCTACCTGGGCATGACATGAGTTACCGAAAATCAGTTATATCTTCATGATAATCAGAGTAATTAGGATGATTTCCATATCATGATATATACAGAATTTTGCACACTATAATAGAACAGATGTGTATTCCAGTAGATAAGTTGTCCCTGGAACTTCTCTGGAGAAAATCCATCATCATGCTCGGATGTTACAGAGGTGTTGTTTCAGATTTATCATAAAGCAACGAGTCCCTTGTTGAAGTATTTGTATTTTCTAACTTTTCGTTAATAGAAGAGCGTGATGTAGCTAAAGAAACGGATCATTCCAAAAGAGTAGCACAAGTTCTCGTATTCACGTGTTTACCACCACGGATGAATACGTTTTAACTTCACTATCAATCTCGTTTGTGTATCTCCATTGTGCGTAAGTGAAGTTTCAAATCAAACTCTGGCGTTTACTGTCAGACTTTTAACAGATTTATAATCAGGCTTCTCATATCCAGCTACATTCTCATTACCATCCAATTGCGAGAATTTTAGTTAATGACAACTGTGAATGGTTTTCGAAAGGGAAGCATTCCTTAATTCATCAACACTGGCTCCAATGCCGGAACTTTTATCACTATTATTGGCCCTAGGTTAACTTATAGGAGATACGTTTCAGTTTCATCAGTGGACGAATGTTGTTCATCATAGCCCGCTTGACAAAAGAATAACTAGGGAATGCAAATAATGCAGACAAGAATATACCCATTGTAATTAAAGAACCGGGTCAATGGTACCACTTCGGCTCCAATTATTCTCCGGATACTAAGATCAAACAAAGATAGGTCAAGAATATTGGATTATAATTAATTTAGATATACAAACAACGACGCCGCAAGTTCGCTTCCTTTCATCCAAGTATTTTGAATGAAATTTCTTCCTTCAGTTTTTTCCAAAAACCGAGAGTTATGTATAGAAAAATCATAGGAGCAACTCCTAGGGACAAGGTGTACAGTCAAAAACTTGAATTCATCAACAGTCCAAATTGGTATCCTACATATTTTGTTTACGAACGTTAGTCCCCAACTTACAATTATACAGTATGAAAAAAAAACTATACTTTAACTGGACAAAGAAGATGTGCTAAGTACGAAATAGCTATTTCTGTCGTTAGGTCCGTAATCGGAAGCTAGTGCTGAGTGTCAAGCTAGCACAAACGAGGAGGTGGTAAGGCAGGGAACGAGGCGCCGATTTCCCTAACGTACTGCCGCCATGTGGTGCTAACTCACAAGAATCGCTAACCGACGATACGGACCGTATGATACACGCTATTTTTTGTCACGCATAAATAATTGAAAAGAAAATTTCGAATGAAGATAAAAATCTTCACGAATGGACTATACCGTCAGTAAGAAATCACAGATCTTATTCTGGTGAGGGAGGGACATTGGATTTTCACCATTTTCACAAAAAAAAACAGAAATTGGATTTTATGTACACTAATCGTGGCACTATGCACAGACTTCTGGAACGTCAATCATCAATCGGTCGTTCCACACGAAACTGAGCTAAAAACAGTCGAAATTCGGGTGATCGTACTACCAAGATAAACACCTCTGACACCCTGTCTTTTGATGTTTTTTTGTCCGATATGCTTTTCATCTCATGTAAACACCCAACGTATTCATATCCATCACATTTTCCGACACTTGTATTTTGATAGTGTTCAAACCCGATTTAAAAATATTAATATTTGTTTAAATGATATGAAAATATGTGTAAGGGAGCGATACGATATACCTACCCCCATTTTTTTTTATAGGAAATCCCCTGAGAAAAGGAAGAAAAGGCCAAAAAAATCATGCAAAACAGACGAAATTTTATTTTCGTCAAATCGCTTTGTTCCAATTTACGAACATTTGTCCGAGCCCATCCGAGGCTATTACTATTGAAGTGATGGAGGGTTTGGAAGGGTGAACGGGTGAGTATAGCCCTGGGGTCACAAGCGCGTGTCGAAACAGGTAGGCCGAGAACGGGGTAACGTGAAATTGGTACTTTGAAATTTCATTAGTGAAGTCAGGTGGTGTCACAGATTCAATTAGCTTTTTATTGGATTTCGAACTGTGCGAACTGTCAAAGCGGTAACCGCCGTGCCCACTTCTACATAGTCTATATAGTATTATACGTTTTCACAGAGAGTTTGAAGGTAGGAGGATATCTAACCCACAGTCCCGTAACGTACGTACCGCTACATACGAATCGACGACCAATTTCGCTTCGATTATAAACTTTCTCGATCTCTATCCTATGTCGTAAAGTACATTCCTATTTTCACAATTGCGTATATCAGTGAGAAAACTTGCATGATTTTTCCTTTTTCCTTTCCAAAGTTTTCGACCACAAAGCGGTAGAAAATATCGGAGAAAAATGGCAATGTATAAAAGAGCAAATGTTATTTTTCATGGAGTATTTTGCCCCATTATATGATTTCATCTAGAAGAACAAATGGGGAGAATTGATGATCACTAGTTTTTGGTATTCAATTTATTCGGAAATATAAGAAAAAATAAAAAACATTGTTGAGTTCATTTGAGAAAAAGTTTTCGCAAAGAACTCAATGTGATACTAATTCTTCTATTAGAAAAACAATGCTTAAGATTAATTCATTAGAACGAAGTAATTCATTCGTCGGAATCATATTTCTCCCACTGAATCATCTGCAGGTGGTTTTGATTACGTTTCACTAATGACAATCATATTTGGGTAAATGTTAAGAAAGCCCCCCCCACCTGCGATTTTCCTGAAATTTTGTGGAGGTCTCTGTTAGGTGGTTCTAAGCACTCTCCAAAAAAACCCTAGCTGTCGGAAATAATTTGTTCAAAAGTTATGCGCATCTAAATATCCCGAAAATCGCTCGCGT
>JAPYZN010003110.1:7992-18197 GCA_030522865.1 Psyttalia lounsburyi | reverse complement strand
ATTACCCGAACTCTCTCCCAACTATCTACTTCCTCTCAACTCGTGGAAATATTCAACTGTTACCAACTCTCAACGAACTCTCTACTGGGTCCGTTAGGGAATGGAAGATTCTAACAAAGAATGTTGAGCCATTTTCTGGTGGCAATTAAAGGCGTTACAAAAAAAGGTCTTTCTTTCATATTTCTCCCTCAAATTAAATTTGTAACTTTGAAGATTTCGGTAATTTTTGCAGCAGAATGGTAGAATAAAATTGTCTTTTATATTTACTTACCTGAAATTCTTCTTCTAATCTCGCTAGACTGACCGCATCCTGAACATTGATAAACCTCTCACAGACAGCCATCATCAAAATTACGGACTTGAGAACATCAACTCCAAACATGAATCCTGGAAGAAGTTGCCATGGAGTTATTTCCATTAAGATCATTTAATTTATTAATTTTAGCCGTCAGTTTCATATACAGGTTACAACCCAATGTCCAAACTTCACCCTACAGTCAGGGGAAAATTCTGGATCAGTCTTGAAAAACCTATTGAGGAGATCAAAAAGTACTTTTTGGCGTTTTTTTGCAAAAGATGGTACCCCTGATTTTATTAAATAATTCTCACTGGAAAATGTCAGAAGGCTCTTCCAATTCCCTTGAGAATCACGAACTGTCTCAGATTTTGACTTCGAGGTATTGCTAGACCAAACGAAATTTATTGGGGTATGATGCAGAGTAAAAGATTGGTCTACGCAGCCACATGTCGGCATAGGGAGCACTGTAGATTAATCGGAAGAGGTCAGAAGACCGGAAAAAAAAGTTCTTCAAGTTTTTTTATTCAGAATTTGACCCCTAACTTCAGGATGAAGTTTGGATATTGGGCTCTGACGCACTCAGTATGTATTTTTTTATGACAGAAGTACCTATTAATGCTGGATAATCATATGAAGCATAATGCCTCGTTAGAATCTCCTTAGTCTGCGGTGGAATGATCGGGGGGCTTATGCTGGTTGTCTTGGTGATATCAATCTGGTACCTGTCGCAGAACCATTGGATTATCGGATCCCACTTCTCCGTTTGTAATTTGAATAATTCCTCAGTATCCTAGCCCATAAATTAATGCATGAACTATTGTTGTTGATGATTTAATGAACTGAGTTGGAGTTAAAAATTGTTTTTTCACTCACGTCTGATTGAAATAAAACAGTATCTGTCTCCAAATAATTTGAAATGTAATTGACGATGTCTATTTTACTGTGCTGATGTGGATTGTCTAATAAAGTACTGCAGAGAGCTGTCTGAAAATTCAGAAATGATGAAGATGTTAAAAGCGTTACATGCGAGTCAGATTAATCGGATGATTTCCCTCGAAATACCAATTAATTCTCCAAGTAACCCAGAAGGCTAAAAATATTGCAATTATTTTCATGAAAGATTAATACTGTTAATGCTCTACTAAACTTACAACGTTAATAACTGTGAATTTTAACTGTATTTATCTATCACTGTTTACAATTATTATCAGTATCTCGGGAATGAGATCTTTGGATAATCCTCAAGGGTTCCGACTTCACCTCGAGGTCCACCCAGCAAGCTAAGATACAATTAAGTCCTAATTCTAATCAGTCTGCAGAAGAGCTCACCCCCTGGCTGGAAGTAGCGCTACTGCAGTCCGGAATCATGTTGCCTAAGTAGTGTTGTAGTAGTATTATGGAACTTATGTTTTCAGTTATTTTTATTATATGTTATCTATCCACAGACATGATTAAAAATTTTCAATAGTTGAGTTTGTTCCAAAAAATAATTAAATAATTCACGTACATTAATTCTCTGTACATTATATTTTTTTATAGTCAGGATAAATCAAAAGAAAAAAATATTTATTTATTATCAAATGGAAAAAAAATTATTTATTGAAATTCATTGGATTTCGGGCTTTAAATACTGAATAAGTATTTGAACTGGAATTGATGAATGGACATAAAAAAAATGTATAGTAAAAATACTTAGTAAAATTCGAATAAAAATTAAAATGATTTGTTTATTACTGGATTTCAGTTGTCATTTCAAAATAAATATGAAATGCCATTTTCACCCATACCGATAATATAGAAAAGATACCAAATGCGAAATATGGAAAAATTTATAAAAACACTCAGGCTATATCAGTGTTTTTTTTTAATGTGATTTCCAAATAAATTTAGAAATAAATGAATGAATGTATAAATAAATACTAAAAATTATGATGTAATTGAACAAATTACTAAATGCATATTGCTCCTGTTGATTGTATCCTGCTGGCTCTCCCACTCCATAGCCACAGCAAGAGCCAAGGGTTTGCTCGCCACCTCGAAGACATTTCCCTTGGGAGTTTTCAGTTTTCTTTGGTCCAGAGTAATCTCGAATTTATCCCCACTGTTCAAGATATTAGTTCTTCTATAGAACCTCTTGACGGTAGCTGTAAACCCCAAAAAATAATTATTTTTGAGATAATTTTTAGGTTAAGACTTCTACGCAATTTCAGCAAGAAAAAATCATAGTAATTACCCATTTTTCGGACAGAAATACGGCAGGGAAAGAATATCTGGATCCTCGAAGCTAACATTTCCAAGTTTTTTACTGCACTTTTCGAGGATTTAACAGACCATTTTGGACTTCTGCATGTAATGATGAGGGTCAAATGATCTCCGAGGTAATGTTGTTTCGAATAGTTTCAAAAATGGCGCCGGGAATAGCAGACAAATGCACAGTGTGACACCTGGCAACACTGGAAATTTACAATCAGTGGATTATATATATTTTATGATGATAATATGAGCATTGAGCTTGTGGTCTTAACGTACATACATAAATCATTTCATCGTCATCGAGAAGACAGGGAAATCTGGTCGGATGTGTGATTGAAGTGTTGGTAAAGTGTTAGATATTTTTTTTTTAATTTTGTTGGGGGATCATGGGGTCCTTGAGGGTGAGCCTAGGCTTTCTGTTGATTATCTGCTTCGTTGGGACAACGGTTGTGGTTGGAAATGATGAAGAGATCTCTTTGACAAAATTCGGGTCAAAAACTGGACCCACTATCAAGTTCTTCTATTGGTGAGTGCATGGTTTTGAATATTCCCATTAACCGTTTCTTTTGCATTTTGGAGTGCGTAAAGAGACCAGCCAAGTTATAGGTAGATCGTCGGTGTCCAAATTATGGAATGATGGGTCTAGATCTATTAGAGCCACGATTAGTTTCTCGCCCAGACACCAATGTCTTTACATGACATGACTGGTGTATTTACTTATGAACAAATTTAATAGAAAATTCTAATGAATTCCCTAGGAAATTCTGTTTGAATTCTAGAAAAATGGTGTAGGATGTCTGGAAGATTTCTACAGAATTTCTATTAGAACTCTGTCAAAAAGCCTATCTTTTTTTGCTGATTTTTATTGAATAATCTGTGAGAAAATTTTTATAGATTTTGAATTTTCATTGAATTTTTTTCTTATTAAAATTGACGAGCAAAAATATTTTTATTTTTTTTCAGTATGATTATTTAATACGAAACAAAACGAGTACAACGGCAAATCTTAAAAAAATTTTACTGAGTAATTTTAAAGAAAAAATTTCAATGGAAAAATTCCTACAAAATACAAAATTCATCAATTTTTACATATAGAATTCCCATAGAAACCCTATAGAATTCTGGTAGAATTTCTTAAGGAATTCGCTACGATTTCCCATTAAATGTTGTTATTCAATGACTTGTTAGAGCGAATCAAGGAAACAATACTTTTTTGTAATACATATTTGAAGGAAATCGCGGAATTGATGAGCCAAAATTCTCTTTTTTTTAAATGTTTTGAAAAATCTTTTTGAAAAGACTCTCTACTTCTTCGAAAAACTTATGGCTCGAAAATTGACAGGAAAATATCATCTTACACTGAGAAAAGAAAATCTTGCACCAATAAATTTTTTACTGATTAGAAAGACAAAGATAATTAATTTATATATTTCTAACAAGAATGTGCTCTCCCAAATAAGAATTAGTTCAATTTATTCAAAAATTTTGCACTTTCAAATCCAAGATATTCTAATACAAAAACTACCAAAGTTGGTTCGAGAAGTCGTTTTCATGTGCTCCAATTTTTGGACAAGCACAAATTTCCTTACCAAAAGGTGTCCGTTATCAAAGCAATATATCATTTTCTTGGAAATTTTTCAACCATAAGTTATATCATAAATGTAAAGACATACTTCTAAAACAACACTTTTCTCTCATTGCAGCTATAGAAATTTTTATGAATATATTTTCGTGTAGATTGTACTTAAAAACTGATCTTTTGAAGGGAAAATTATATTTTTTGTTCAAACCGTTACGTATGAATCCGTTTATTGATCTTGCAATTGTTTTTTCAGTTACTCCTGTGGATACAAGAGAGTTTTCGAGGAATATGCCAGTATATTAAGGCAGAAATATCCAGAGCTTCAGATATATGGGGAGAATTATGATCCTCCGGGTTACAACATGCTACTCGCTAAATTTTTGGTAAATTCATTGAATTTTTGATGTTGATAGCGGATCAGATGTCACCTCTACGTATTACAATAGAATTAATCATTCCACTTCAACACTAGATCATTCATGACATTTCATTTCATCACATATTATATATCATCATTTAATGTTTCATAACTTGAGAATTATTGTTTTGTTCACCTTTTTTCACCATATTTCAACATATGTCCACATAGGGCATCATAATGGATTATAATGACTGTATAATGGCTTATGTGGAGAAAAGATATTTATATCAGGGAGAGCATGGCAGAATAGAACGTTTTGGGACGTCCTCAAATTAATATTTTGGTTTATAACTGAAAACATTGATATTTGAAGAAAAGTATAAGTCTTTCGATTTTTCCCTGCTCGTCCCTAAGTTTTATTACTTATTTAATTACGGATCTGGTGTACCCCCCCTCGAACGTTATTTAGATTGATTTTATTTTGAATATTGTATGCACAAAGGCGTCTATTTGGAACCTCATTTTTTGTAATAAGGAGCTCCCCAAGAACTACAAATATATATTTGAAAAAACTAGAGAAAATTAGGAACATTTTAAAAGAGCGTTTTTGAGAAATGTTAAGAAACATGCCAGTAGCGGGTAAAATAAAGAAATTGGTCATTCCCATGGGAAATGGTGTTCAACCGACGTAAACATGGAGACAGGGAGGTTGGAATGCAAAATCTTCCAATGCTTTGCACGCAGGGTATTAATTTAAAAAGAATCTTTGAAAAATTTAAAAAAAAATTTCCGCATCTTGTAAGCTTTTTTTTTATGCCGGAATAAGGAGCAGTCGCGATAAAAAAACTTGATGAAACATTGCGATTTTAATCATCTGGCACGTCACGTGGTCCGTGTTTTTAATTATTTCTCCCGATTATTTCACATTTTTTTATTTTACCCTCTACTCCCTTATTTCTCCATAATTTTTAAAAGCGCAATTTGAGAATGTCCCTAATTCTCTCTAGTTTTTAAACATATATAATATTACTATATAATATATTATTTTAAACATATATAATATTAGTATATTTCGTAACAAGTGAAAAAAAATGGTTTTGGTGAGTGGGAGGTTTATATCACGAGCCAAAGGCGAGTGATATAATCCCACGAGTCACGAACATAATTTTTCATCACGCTGTGTCGGAAAAGTAACTTTTCAGTCATTGAAAATATAAACCTCCCACTCGCCAAAAACCTTTTTTTTTCACTTGTTACGAAATATACTATTTCATCTCAATGTGTCGAAAAAGTACTTTTCAGTCACTCGACGCGAGGCGGCGAGTGACTAAAAAGTTACTTTTCTGACACAGCGTGATGAAAAGTATATATTCATAATTCTTGGGAATTTATTTATTCCAAAAAATGAGTTTCCAAATACACGCGTTTGAAGATAAAAAATTCAAAACAAAAATAATCTCGATAACGTTCGGTTGGAAGTACCACCCGGGACTTAAATTGAAGCACAATAAACAACAATAAGAAATAAAAATTGTCGGGGCTTTTAACAATATAAATTTGAATATATACAAAGAAATCGTACGGATAACTATTGTTTTGTAAACACAGCATTTCTAATATACTTCTGTAACTATTGTATTGCATTCATCGTACGGAAATCCAATTACTTAATTAATTAATTATTGCCGTTAATAGTAATCTTGTAAATTCAGAAGTGAAATGGTAAATCGGTTTAAAACGACTTATCTCTTAACAGAGATCTCGAAGAATTTTTCCAAATTTAACGGAGCTATCGAAATTTTCGTAATAACCTGTTTCATAACTCCTAATTGGTTCTACAAAAAAGGTCATAACACAAATTTCGCGATCCGTCTCTAATGTCTAGATATTTATTTCAAACTCAGCAATCGCCAAGGTTGACCCTTCGGTAATGAATCATGTTGTGATGCATGTCTGTGATAAATTTGTAATATTGTCACACTACTGTCATGGGTCGCGATGCAATCGGGAGATCATTCTTGAGAAGAATGTGTTTATTGAGATTGATCAAGAAATCTTGTGTGATCAATCAACAAGAGTTGGCTTCTGATATTTTATTCTCTGATCAGCCATTATCGAAATCAAATCAACGAGGAATGTGTTCTTCCAACATTCCAATAATTTTATTACTTATTATTATTGTCCACTTATCTCCGTGATGAGTGATGCCAATAGAAAATGTCAAAAATGTAAAAAAAAAATGTCAAGAAATTGCCTACAAAAGTAGTATCGAAACTTTTTGTTTTAAACCTCCTAGTTTTTGAGACATTCGCTGAAAGTTGAATCCTTCACTAGGGATGTTTTCATCATTAGTTATATTTTTTGTGTTTTGCTTTTGTAGGGAACCGCGAAAATTCTTATTATTCTACTCATAATATCGGGAATAAACATAACTCAGTGGCTGGGACAGCAACAGCAACCTTTCTGGTGGGAATGGTGCCTCAACAACAAATTCTACGCCTGCATAATGATTTTCTTTGTTTGTAATGCCATCGAGGGACAATTGATATCCTCTGGAGCTTTTGAAATTCATTTCAATGGTTTGTACAATTTTATTAATATCTCTAAACCCAAAAACTCATCGTCAGTTATGATCTTTGTCTTTTCAAACTTAAAAAAATGAAAATTCTAGAAACTTGCCAATTAACTCCCAATAAACTTTTTACATTAAAAAAAATCGCTTACATATTTTCCCTTATTGTTAAAGGATTTTTCTATTCAGTTGAATGATCCTGTTTCTTCCATAATTAAAATTAATTTTATTTTCAAATTTTTTATTTAAGGCCCAGGTGGACCTCCAGCCGAACGTTATCTAGATTGTTTTAGCTTTGAATTTTTTATATAAAAATGGGGGTTTGGAAACTCATTTTTTTGTAATGAGTAGATCCCCGACAACTATAAATATATATTTTAAAAAACTAGAGAAAATTAGAAATATTTTCAAAGAGCCTTTTTGAGAAATATTGATAAATAAGTGAGTAGAGGGTAAACTACAAAATGGGTAATTACCACGGGAAATGGCGTCCAATCGATGTCAACATGGCGGTTAGGGAGGCTGAAATGCGAAATCTTTCAATCCTCCGCACATAGGGTATTAATTTCAAAACGGCTCTTTGAAAAAACATTTTCAAAAAATTTCTGCATTTTTAAGCCTCCCTTTATACCGGAATAAAGAACACTCACGACAAAAAAACTTGATGCAAAATTGTGATGCTTATCATCTCTCATTTCACGTGGTCCGTGTTCTCAATTATAGCTCCCAGTTATTAAACATTTTTTATTTTACTCTTTACTGACATATTTCTCAATCTTTGTCGAAAACGCTCTTTGAAAATGTTCCTAATTTTCTCTAGTTATTTTCAAATCTATATTTATTAGTCTTGGAAGTTTATTTATTACACAAAATGAGTTTCCAAATAAATGCCTTGTAGATAAAAAATTCAAAACAAAACCATGTAAATTACGTTCGGTTCAAGGTACACCCAGGCCTTAATTAAAAATGGAAAATAATTTCCTTTATTTTCTAGCAGTGTAAAAAACATCATTCCATTCCCAAAAAAACCGGTACCGAAAAACTGTATAATTCATTTTTACTGAGATCATGTAATTGATTTTGTTTTCCCTAATGTACAGATGTTCCAGTCTGGTCGAAATTAGAAACAGGAAGAGTCCCCCAGCCTCCAGAGTTATTTCAAATAATCGACAACCACATTCAAATGCTCTTCCCGGATCGGGAATCCCTAGAGATGTCATTCAACAAATAATAACGCCTCGGTGATAATTTTTTTAATGAAATAATGGAAGAGAAATAAACATTTACATTATGACTGATTGATTGTATCAATCAAGGGATAAATATCCAGATAAAAGTGCATTAGTTCCTTTTCACTGAAGACACAGAAGAGGCTGTCGAATATGAGAGTTGTGAGATTGTTTGCCTGCTTATTAATTTTTCAAGGTCACCGGGGAGATGAATAGACATATTGTCATGTTGTGTATATATTGTTTGTGCAGCTACAGTCCAGGCTGGTCAATACCAAATGGTGTAAATATGAACTGGAGACAATTGTGTCGGGGACTTTACACACTGAGAGAAAAATCGCTGAGTTTTTAAAGCAAGCTGGGCTAAAAAAAAGCTGTTTCCAATAATACAATCTTTTTCGTATATCGAGTACTGTTTTGGACTTTTAAGCATAAATAATGATTTCCTTGAGTGCTAAACGTCAAATAAAAGAATTTCTTAATGAATGTTTTTCTTTTTCAATGTGAGATTTTATTTTCTGAATGTTCAAATACCAGTTTTTTAATAACTTTTTTTAAAAACAAATAAACGCGTCTCTACAAAAAAAAAATGTTTTCTCAGTGTAGGAAGTGTAAATGATCAACCTCTTGAGCCAAATATTTCATTATTTTTTTCTGAAAGAAGAATAATTATCTTGTGGGAGACTTTCAAATTCAAACCAAACGATTACTGGTATGGGAATCTAGAAATAACATTTTTTTTGTTTGAGGGTCATCAAACCATTCTTGAGAATGGCTGATTAATCAGAAAAGGCCATTTTACCCTCAATCCTACACATTTTCAACGGCCATTTGTCCCGTGAACTAGTTAACCCTCAACTTGAAATATCTTTAAGAATCACTCGACTCTTAAGACTATTTTTACTACTTTTTAAATTTGTTTCTATTTGAAAGGGGAATGTTACTTTTTGTAACACCTGCTAAGTTTACTGTTCGGAATTGTAATGGCGGTGAAGTCGTTGTTTGTATGTACGTTCTGCGTAAAATAACCAGTTTAAACATGTGCACACTAAACTATTTCGAAAACTGAACTTTCGAGGCAGGTATATTACAAAAGACGATGGTACACGTTTCATCATAAGTCCACTCACTACCGATATGAATTCATAAAAAATAAAAACAACATTTTAATCGAATAATTTTGCCACTTGATGTTAATCAAATAGTAAGAATAAAAATACATGAAAAGAACAATTGCCCGACACCATCAAATCGGAGACTTTCCAGGGAAGGTTTATGAAAGTGCGGTGAATAAATTAATTCTCTTATTTAGTTATTAATGATTAATTCAATGTTTCAACCATGTACAACAAAATTTTGTTTAATACGATCATTTAAGAAAATGGAATAAAAGAGAAAATTATTTATAGTTTTTCATTTCATCCTGTCGTGAACTCTCGCTCAGATCAAGGAGTATCTTGTTACTTTTCATTTTTTTGTTCATTATTTTGATTGTTTTAAGCCAAAAGTTATTGTCAGTCCCAGAACTATCAAATACGTCAAAAGAACTGTTTGTCGTCAGAAACTTTACAGTAAGCGGATTTAATTCACCATCGACCAGTCGTACTTTTATTCTTTAATATTAATTAGGAGGGGAGCCATGAAATTTTCATTGGGAGATGGCACTCCAAGAGTATCCACTCCAAGAAAGTCTCGGCGTGCCGAAACGCTTGTGGCTTACCTGAACATTCTTTGTTATAAACATTAAGGGATGATATGAGAGGTGATTGATGGGGAATTTAATTATCCATCAAACAGCGCAATGTCATTCCTTAAGGCCCGGGTGTAATAGTTGGTAACCTCGTAATCCCCGTGACTAATTACAAGAAAAATAATTATTAAATCATAAGCAAACTAAATTTCCGACCTCC
>JAPYZN010003109.1:0-10208 GCA_030522865.1 Psyttalia lounsburyi | reverse complement strand
CCAAAATTCGCTTTGAGGGGAGGTTTGAGGACAAAGTGGTTTTTTTGTGTGCCGAGTGCGGAAAAGTCAAGATCGTGTGTAAAGTGAAATTCGAGTGCGAAGCGAAGCTTTACGCACGAGTTTCTCTTTACGCACGATTTCTGACTTTTACGCACACTGTGCGGAAAAGTACCGCTTTACGCACGAAAAACGGTACCGAAAAGTGAACTTTTTGGGCAGGTATTGCAAAAAGTACTTTTTCGACGCATTGAGATGAAAAATTATGTTCGTAACTCGTGAGAAAAGTGGTTTTTGACTCGTGGGATTATATCCCTCGCGATATAAACCTCCCACTCGCCAAAAATCATTTTTTTTCACTTGTTACGAAATATACTACTTCGCCTCGTGTGATCGCCTAGCACTCGTGTGGAAAAGTGCTACTTCACGCACTAGTTGCGCAATATACGATTTCGATACAAGTGGAAAAAAGTAATTTTTAACGAGTGTGAGGGTTCAAACCCGAGCCAGAGACGAGGAATGTAATTACACGAGTTGGAAACTGTTTTTTTTTCATGTGTATCGAACAATATTTTACGACAGTAGTGAAAAAAGGGCGAATTTTTTCACGCTTCGCTCCATAATAGTGAGAAAAAGAGCACTTTTTTTCAGTTGAGCCATACAAATATTTTTAAGACTTCTTTGGTAATCGAACTCGTTATTTTCGTGTAGATTTCCAATTCCCCTTAGAATGCGCGAGCTTGCGAAATTCCCTCATCAACGCGTACGCGAAATCGAGAGTGATGTCTCGTCACCTCAGAGAGCCCCAACTAAATTCACCGCAAAATTGGACCCGACGGATCGGTAGAGTCACGCCAAGGTACTCTTTCTTTCTCGCCTTGCTCTTTTGTTCTGCCCCCTATCAGTTCGTCTGATGCCTTTCTCTGTGTCTATCCAACTGGACACTGTGAACGAAAACGCAGGCAGCACGCGACATTTACTGCATGGTTACTTAATCAAGCCTTCTCCCATGTAATGCGGTTCCTCGGTGCTCCATTGTGTCCCTAGTGTGATCAGCGACGCGTGAACACTGCGAACTTTGTCCATAAACCGTTCCCATTTTCATTGTGATGAATTAAACTCCGGGATTAAATTGACGGAGAGAATTTTTTTTTTTCGCGGATACACTGAGATCAAGAAATATTTTTCAGAAGAATGTCTTTATTTGAGTTCAAAAAAATTTTAGCTCGATAATTGGGACAAAAATGTCTACTTGCAGTGATTTCTAAAAACTAAAATTGAGTAGACCAATTAAAACGTTTTCAAGACGTTCACAAGCATTAATTAATATTTATTATGTATGTGTGTGTGAAGAGGTCAGTCTGTCAACGAAAATTTTTCGTCAACGATATCGTGTGTACAGATGATGCGATCGGGGTTTTTAAAATGACCTAATCGAAGCGTCTTCACTCCACTCGAAGCGGAAAGGGTTCTGGGAAAAACTGCTCCAGGGGCTCTCCAGTTTTTACAGACAAACGTGAGATGAAAATTTGTTTTCTTGCTTTTTGTGATATTTTTCGGTAATTTTTTTTGTTGTAATCACATTATTATATTTTTTTACTTCCACAAGTTGTGAAGACCACAACCAGAGTAGTGAGAGTTGCAAAGGATTCTTTTAGTCCAAATTGAAGGAATAATAATATCGGAAGATGGGAAGACCACTTGTTTTTTTTTTTTTTTCGATGAATGTCTTAATACCTTAATCCGAGACCCTAAAAATGCCTGAAATATGTGAACCGATGACCTTTCAAAAACTCGACAAAAGTGTCTTAATTTCCGACACTAGATTTTATAGCGCCCATAAATAAAACGGACGCAAATGCAATTGAGATATCCCCGGCGATATTCATGGAACATTCAGTGTTTTCATTTTTTTACTATCACTCATATCGCATTCCCCATGCAGGCACACATGCAACAATGAGAATATGACCCCTGGATGACCGGAGCGAAACTATAGAGAGGCATTTGTGTGTAAAGGGACTCACATACACGACGAGACGCGGGGGGAGAATTGCTTTTCAAACTGGTGGGAGTACCGCAAGGGTCAATCCACGGTCCCAACCATTATATTCTTTGAAGACACAACGTCTCGCGCGACGTTCGGTACATAACCGTTCCTTCCTCGAGTAATAGCCGAGGATTTGTCTAGTGGGCAGGTACTGTGCTCGGTCAAAACCGGTAATAGAACACTATTTCGCGGATTTCCACACGACGCGGCTATCGATATTAATAGGTATCTGCTGGTCTCGTTCACGGAGAGAATAGTTTGAGTTTGAACGAAAAAAAAAAATGTAAATTTAACGAACAGTTGATGATTGCAAAATTGTAAAATTTGAGATTTTCTCAGACATTTAGTGGAATTTGGAAATTGTCAATTATTTGCGAATACTTCGACTGTTGATCAACAAAAATCCCATCGTGAAATTATTGCGTTTGCCTCCTCCTTTTCACTTTCAAAATTTCTCCATTCATCAAGAGATGTTTTTTTTTTCTCGTCAGCTCATGTATCAAACTCGACGAGAATATATTCTGATCGTATGATTTATCTCGGGACTCGTTTAATCGCCGAAGGGTCGTTTACTTGACAAATTCACTGGGCGAAAACTCGTTTTCGTCAGGCCCCCAATCTGTTTTGGTGTAACGTCACAACAAGCGGATCTTCAGTTGCTCCAAGAGGTCATTGATGGGAGGTCAAGACCCACCTCCCCTTCAAAGCCATTTCTTTTATTTCACTCCTTATCCACCTCAACATTCATGATTTTTTTTCATTTTCATTTATTTATTCCTACATCGTAATACCGATGAAGACGCTGCTGTGAGAGACTTGGCTTTTACTGCATACTCGACACTCCGTACGCGTCACGACATGCGGAAGGATAAATACGTGCGATTAACGATTTATTTGAATTCTCCGTTCGATCCCCTGCTGTGTATTTCCAACTCTATCAGGAGATTCTCTGAAAAAATCATCATCTCAATCGTTTATTTTTAATGATACAAACTCGATTTTTAAAGGGGAAAATACAGTTTGGATTGCCTCGCATGATAAATTAGAAAGTCTTTTACTCGTCTGGAGAACAAAAGCTCATTCAAATTTGGGACTTACAATTTTAAATTGACACTTGTAAAAATATCGACTCCAGACTTTCCAAAGTTTCAGGTCAAGATATTTAAAGATCTCCAGTTGGAATATTCAGAATTCAATTCAAGAATTTTCAACATTTAAATTTGATACTATTAAAAATTCCAAATTAAGGCAAATGTCTTGGCAGTTGGCGACTTCTAAATTTCGATTTAGGACTTGAAAATTGTCTTTTGAGTCATTCAATTTGAGACGTTCAATTTCAAATAAAATTTTTTCAATATCTCAGTGCAAATATTAATAATCTCAATTTAATATCTAAAGTCTCGCACTTCGCCTCTCAAAATCATCCAATTGACACTTGAAAAATCTATAGTTGATCGTTTCTCTAGCTTCACCTTAATCTCTCTAAAATATCAATATACAATTTTTCTCTTCCTACCTTGAGTAATGAAAAAAGAAATCAATTCTCCAATTGATCGATTTATCCATTGATAAGGGCAAGCAATGTACTTAGAACATAAAGATAAAATCGGCTATAATTCTCAGTGCCAGTATCTCGCTTCATATTTGTTCACTCACGTGCTGATATCGACGAGTGGATGTTCACTAGTTACATTTTGAATCGCATTCCCTCCCTCTCCCCCCCCCCCCCCCCTTTCCCCTTCGATAAGTACAAAAGGAATGTTCAGAGACACTATTTGTCCCATGAGATTACAGCATCCTTACCGATGGTATTATGCATGAACTCACGATAACTCATGGCTGGACTTCACCACCGTCTGATTAATTGCCATTATTGATCGATGAAAGGACAATCTTGCCTATATCCTTTCGTCAGCAATAAATCATCATTCCTATATTATCCATCATTGTTTTCTCTTTCGCAATATCGCACTTGCAATCAGTGGATGCACTACGGAGTTATTTTTATCTCACGTATAACGTTATGTTTACCTTTGATAGAATTGATAAAATGAGAGATTAATGCCTGGTGGAATTTCATTAGACGAATAATTACGCTTGAACGAGGGTAACGGAATGAACGTAATTGTGTAGTATTTTTGACGCAATTAAAATTATGCAGGCGTCTAGACAATTTTTAGTCAGGGGTAAATTAGGTAAATTTTATTAGGTAAAATTGATTAGGTAAATTTGTTTACACAAATTGTCGTGAAGAGTTGGGAAATTTTTCATGGTAAATTAGGTAACTTTGATTGAACAGAGGAAATCTTCAACTGTCACCCTGAGTTTCTCTATAATTTCATCCAGTTGGCATTAAATTTACAGTTTAATGAATTGTAAGATTCCATAAATTCTTTAATTCATGACTCACCATGACCAAATGATTAATTGTTCTGGCGATTGCTGGATGAAAACTCACAGTGAAGCTAAGAGATCAAAAATTAATCTTAAACATGTGCTCTTTATGCAAGGCATTACGTAATTGAAGTCCTGGCAAAAATAAAATACTAAACAGAATGTAACTAAATAAAGCCCATTATTTCGAGTCTTGAGAAAATTAAAAAATTCTCGCGGGACGAAAGAATCTCTTCCTGTGGAAATATTTTCTTCTCTTAGTCTAAGAATCTTCTTCGCATTTTAAAAACTGACAGGAGAATATTTTTTTTGGGTTCAAGTGAGTGAACTTTGCCAATTAATTGACAAGTAATTTTTTCCCTGAGTGTAGCGGTGAATCCGAAGAATCCTGTATCACGATTGGCTGCACGATATATTTTATTGGAAATTGATCATGGGAAAGTCCTGGCGCACCCATGTCAGAGTTTAATCAGAGGTCGTGCGTAGCACGGACTCATAATTTCGCGTCAGACTGTACGAATGGCTTAACCTTAACGGCGATATTCACGAGAAATTTCAAATAGTAGTGGATTATAATCCGTCGTCGATAGTCTGCGTGTCAAAGTTCATTATTGACCTGGGGGTCCAGAGGGCGTGGGCGCGTCCAACTATGGTACGAATGCCACGGTCATCTCGTCAAGTGTGTTGAGTAACGGAGCTCCATCGCTTCGGGGTCATCATCACGATTCACTCGGGTCAATTTACAATCATGGGTCGTTTACTTCAAAATTCAATCATCCAATCTTTCTTCAGCCGCTCACTCTCGTCATTCCTGGATGAATGAAGCTGTCACGAAGCTGGGAAATCTCATGAACAGTAGTTGCGAGGGGGAATTTCAGCTCTTAGGCTGTTGGATCAGAGGTTGTCGTGAATTTTTCGGGAATTTGAACTCTATGATCTCTTGATCTCGTCATACTTGGACGAGTGTCGGAAGTGGTTGAAAAGCGAATGAATTAGAATCTGTTGTATTGTTATTGGCAGACATTTCCAGGACGGCGAGTCGTTGAGACTCCGCTAGTAGACATCTGAAGATTTTTTTTGTTTCTTTATTTATCGAAAGAATTCAATTTCAGAGTGAAGTGGGCAAACCGGAATCATTTATTTGAATATAAATTTTTGAGTAATTTTGTTAGTTCAATTTTTATATTTTTTTTGAGAACAATAAAAATAGCAGCTCACCGCATCTACTTTGCACTCAAAACGTAAATCTAGGATTTTATTCGATTGAAGTCGTAAGACAGGTTTTCGAACTCGTAACTTATGTTTGTTACAATCGTAATTTACGATTTAAAACAAAAAGAGAAATAGTCAATATAAATTGAGGAACAATTCGCGCAATCGGCTGGCGTGAATCGTTTTCAGCCAATTTCTATAGGAATTAAAGAGAGTAAATCTAACTTTCTGTGAATTTTCCGGTCTGTCACTGGATGAGTAAATTCTACTCATCCTAAAATTTACGTTACGATTGACACTGTTTATAGAATTTCACTTCGCTCTCAGAGTACGTTCCGAAAAGTAATTCTTAGGTCTCTTTGCTGGTAATTTCCTGTTCCAAAATTGTAATTGATGAGTAGAATTTGATGTGCATTGTTATCAAGTAATTTGTTTGTTATGAATCCCCGCGATGACTAACAAAATGTTATAAAAGACAATAATGAGTCATCGGTTGACAGATCCAATCTTGGCCTGTTCTTCGTGAGAATTTGGTATTTATAATCTTCTGATCTTGATCCAAATGCCTGAAGATCGCACAGGTCATTCCGTTCATCATATCCAATACTGCTTTCTTAACCTTTCACTTGATGCGATTGACTTGATCTCTTTATATCCTCAATCTGTGACAAATGAAAACCTACAACATTGTTATCTTCAGTCATTTTAAAGACGACAAGCTGTCACGACTCCACACAATCACTTTCAACAATAGTACGAAAGACAATGTTGCATTCACGGTTGACAGGCTAGACACTGTAACGGAAACCACCTGTTCTAGTCTTTTGTAGATTCGATCTATATAATCTCTTCATCCTCTCGATCGCCAAATGAATAGAAATCCACGCATAAAACCCCTCATGATGTGACTTTATAGCACTTGCGTGCGTCTCGCTTCGCTGAACATTCTTTATCCACTCCTCTCCGATGTTGTTATTTCGATGAGAAACAATGAATCTGAGTACTTTATATTGTAGGTGGGTTGGGTTTTGCGTGCAACACGTTCACAACTAAAACGACTTATGCCTGTGATATATATCGATCGTAATAGTCGAGTAATCGTCGAGAATCCCTGGATCCAACGAGAATATACGAGCGACGGGTGACTCGGGGAAATCTCGAGGGACATTCGATTTTTTCCCTCTTCATTACCATTACAAATCAGGGAACAAATTACGAGCAATGATAGCAAATTATGATTTTCAATTATAATTGAGAAATCAGGAATTGTGGTGGTGGCTAGTTTTCATTGACCGGATGTCTCAATAAAGTACATCCAACAGAGCCAGCCATTAAAATCATGATTTCAACCCCAACGATAATTATAACACGAAGTGTTCACAAATTAACTTATAATAAATATATTGATTCTATTTGCATGCTTGCGATGTCGCCAACGAATCAATATCCCGTGGTGAAACCGTTATACACCTCTTCCTCACTCCTCAGCAATCGTCTCGGTGATCTCGCGTTCTTGCATCTTTCTTCCGCAGAGTATTAATAGTTTGTACACATTCACCAGGTCTTCATATATATTTGCAGTATGTCTCTATCGAAAGCCCCCAATCAACGATATAAAATTTACTGTAATTAGTGGGATCGATGAAATCAATAGCGAGAGATATCTTTATCTGTGTGATTATAAACGAATGCCTGAGATCCCCCCGGGGATGAGGGACGAAATGAGGAAGAGGTTTTGCTTGAGCGTAAGCTGTACCCACACAATACATTTTGTAAATATCATGTCCTGTTATTCCTACAGCGGACCAATATCGGTGATCGATGTCTGTGGAATCGACAATATTTTTCCTCTGATTATCTGTAATGATCATCTCCCGTTGAGTTCCTCGATCTGTTGAATGATGAGGAAGCAGTTGGGGCGGGGGGGAATGGAAACATCAGCGGCAGTGCACAAGGATTGAGAGAATATGCCTGGAGTCTGGGAGTAGTACTGAGAATTTTTTTTTCTAATATCTTTGATAGGTCATCGTTGGCTTAGATGGCAACGTTTCGGTTGAGTGGAGAAGACTGCTACAGCCATTTGGACAGTTTTTTTTTTTTTCTTTTTTTTTGTTGAAGTCGTCAATATTTGAGATTGGACGTCACAGGCTCTGGTTAGGTTTCATCTGAACTCAAATGAATTTAGTCTGAAATTATTTTATGATTTAAATGGAGGATTTGAATTTAATTATTATAGGGCGTAAATTGGGAAGTCTTTGAGATTTGAAATTATATTAAAGTCATGTATGGGTTTTAAATTTCACTTTTGTTAACACCAGATGTTTACAAAATGTTTAATATAGTTATGTGAATTTTTCCGATGCGCAGTAATTTTTTTTTTTTATTAATCAGATTGAAATTCAAATTTTGGATATTTTCATCGAAAATGAAACGGCAATTTAGGATTCCAACTGCTCCATGAAATTCAACATTTGCAATAACGAAATAGTTAATTAATATAAATATAAAATTAAATAGAGACATACGGAAAGTGTCAAAAATTCCCAATCAACAAATAAAAAACCAAAAAGGAAACAGTTTAATCTGCTAAAAATAGTTAGAGGTATCCTCTCACCCAGACCGACGTGTAAATAAACAATGCCCAAGTATTTTACGATCCTCCGCGGCATCACGGATCCCCACCACCCACCGCGCCCTATTCCCAGTAATACACCTCCCCTCATTGTGGGGGTCACTTCGTCACGTGACCCTGCAGACACGTTCCCTCAGTCCCATGTACATTCGCCTCCTATAGTCCTCCATTCGCTAAGTTATATATCCGCGACGATAGTTGTTGTAAGAGTGCTTGACCAGCGTAGACGATCTCCGTGAGAACTAAAAATAGCCGGTAAAGGCCCCTCGGATTTATCCATTAAATTCACAATGCGACATTCCGTACGTCCCATTGCCATTCCATTTTGGTGAGCTAATGATTATTTTTCATCATTCAAAATCATGAGATGGCCGAACCATTGGAGCCATGAATAAAATGGCGTATGGGTGCGCGCGCAACAGTCGCAGTAGCTTGTTATGCGTAGTAGTCACGGGGCGCGCGCTGCCGAGCGTAAAATAACGTAATAAATAGCCATCCCCTGGAGTGTATGCTGGTAGTTTTCTCTGTACGTTACCCACGAAAATGCAAATGCCGATTTATTGGAGGCATCCTGACATTTGTGAATACGTGAGACAAAGATGGGATTTCAAAATTCAAGACGAGTGAAGAAAAAAATTTACGAAGAAAAATTGCCAATCCAAAGAGCAATGGAGTCCACGTACTCTTTTTTTTATCAATTTTTCACTGCAGGCGGCCTATGGCAATTGGCATTTAAATGTTAGCGCTATCTGCCCGATGGTATTTGCCCCGTCGTTGTCTAGCTCTCGCCGACTTCTAACGCAATTCACAACGTCGTTGCTCCAATCCTATTTTTATTTAGTGAGATAATTTTTTTTTAGTCGAGCCAGAGTTTTCGCGAGAGGTGGCAATACAATTTCAAAAGGTAAATGTCAATGAAATGATCGTTGATCGTCTGATAAATATCGCTTCGATTGACACGAAATTGTATAGACAGAATTGAAATGCCCGTTAGAAAATGCAATGGAAATTCAATGAGAAAATTAAAATTAATTATTAAAAAAATAAATTCTTACGAACGTGGGCCTATTAATATCATCCCAAATGATAAAATTCTTGAACAATTTAGACGCAATAATCAGAGAATAATCATAAGTTCAATACAGCCCGTCTCACAATATAATGACAATTTAAACATAATAAAATACACCCTCGGAGGAGCGTACAATTTCAAATGACAGGAGGCAACATCCTCTGAGCCGACGTAACAATACTGGTAGCGCTTGTAATGGAGGGGATTCCCGGCCTTTCCTAAATCGAATTCAATGTCGCTCCTTTAAAAATAGTACATTATGTCATCAGACGATAAAAATATTTTCTGAGGACTATAATGGCACTTGGTAAAGTATTTTTATCGCCTTATGACATACAACATTTTTTGTCAAGTGTAAAAACAAAATTACCATCTGGTAATGAAAAGTAGTTTCTAACCAATGTTACGAACTCGATATCGAAGAATTCTTTACATTCTAGTTTACCAGAAATTCTCATCGTCTCGATGCTGATAGCTGAGACTAAATTAAAAATTCTCAGATTAAGCAATATCAATATATTATATTATATCATTATATTATCATTCATTCATTATAACGCTCGTTTCTTTTTTATTCTTGTCGATCACGACAGAACGAATTATTGAGTATTCATTAATCGTAAAAATTAAATAATCGATTAATCGTATCTCGCACGTTCGGGATCTGAGGTCATCAGTAGTTTTGGGCATACTTAAGAGGAGAATCGATTTTCCGAAAATCGATAAAATTTGACAAAACCACTCTACAATTCTACACTGAGAGAAAAAATTTTCTCTGCCGAAAATATATTCATTCTACTCAAAAAAATCGATGATATCGATATTTTCCACCTGATAATGCAGGCGTTTCT
>JAPYZN010003108.1:0-16910 GCA_030522865.1 Psyttalia lounsburyi | reverse complement strand
GTTTCTAACCGAGCGAAGCGAGTCCATTTCGGCAGAAAAATCGTATTCAACCCTCGGGAGGAAAATCAGACAAGTATTCCACTCGTGCTTACAACCCTCGCCTTCGGCTCGGGTCGTAATTTTTTTGCACATGAGGACGACTTGTCTACTTTTCCTCCCTAGGTGAGAAATATACTATTCTTCTCAATTATTGGACCATAAGTTTCTTAATCTAAGCAAAAGCCTTTTCCCCCTCAGTCGATAATTTTTATTATTAGTAATCAATCATTGAAATAAAACTTCAAACCTTTTTTTATCAGGTGAAGAATGGGAGATAATGAGGGCGACATGGTACTACGAGGCAAGCTGGATACCCCTGGAGTTGGAGCAGTCGAGAGTACTAGAGGAGTCTCATCTGAGGCTCTTCGAGAAGCGAAAAAGTTCGACTGCAGGCTCCACCCCAGAGGAGGCCTCGCCTTCTCACTCCTACAGAGGTAACACTCACTTCGACTCCTATCTAATTATCCTCACGCAATTATCCTCATTGGCACGCAACCAATGATCCAATTTTTCTCTCCATATATTTTTATTCTTCATTTTTTTTTCTTTTTTATCTCGCAGTTCTCCACACCGAGCGTTTTTCCGAGTTTCATGTCGACTGGCACGCGATTAACGATGTAGCACTTTACAGCGAGTACACAACTAGTAAATTAATGCGCAGTGTGACCTCCAGATTGGGATTCAGTAAGAGTGAGTATTCATTTTATGTTTTAGATCATTTCTGTAGACACTTGATTTTTTAAATTAATTTTTGGAGCTGTAGAATTGAATGGAATCAATTTTATTTAAAATAATCAGAAATTGAAAATATAATATTCTTTAATAACTAATTTAATATTCGTTAATAACTAATGAATAGTTTAATAGTTCGGGTGTAGCCCAGCCGAACGTTATCTAAATTGTTTGTTTTTCATTTTTTATTCACAAAGATGTCTGTTTGGAAACTGTTTGTATTTTTCGTCATAACTAGATCTCCAAGAATAATAAACATTTGAACAAAAAGCTAGTAAAATAAATAATGGGTAATTACCCTGGCAAATAGCGTCCAACGGACGTCAACGTGAAGGGAGGGAGGCTGAAATGCGAAATCTTCCAATCCTCCTCCCATAGGAGATTAACTAAATAAAGATTCTTCAAAAAAAATTTCTGGAATTTTTAAGCTTCCTTTTATGCCGGAATAAGCAGCACTCGCGATAAAAAAATGAGGAAAATTGCGATGCTAATCATCTATCACTTGACGTTGTCCGTATTCACGTACTCTCAATTGTTGCTCTCAGTTATAAATTGTTTTATTTTACCTTCTACTCACTTATTTCTCGATTATTCTCCAAAATTCTCTTTAAAAATGTTCTTAATTTTCTCTACTTTTTTTCGAATATATATTTCTAATTCTAGGGGATCTAGATAATAATTTTATTTTTCAATGTATGGCTCGTGGCCTTATACAGAGTCTTGGGGATCTATTTATTACAAAAAAAGGATTTTCAAGTATACACCTATGGAGATAAAAAATTAACAACAAAAACAATCTGGATAATTCGGCTGGGGGTACACTCAGGCCTTAACGTAATAAATCTATAATCGAACCAGAAAGAATTTTAATTGATTACCAATAAGTAATTATATAATCAATTTTTCGAGTTACTCTGCTAGTTTAATATGATTTTTTTTCCTACTGATGCAGTGAATTTTTTTGTAATTTGTCTCACATAATTTAATTTGCAAATTTGAAGATTGTAAATATTTTTGTATATAGAGCAGTTTGAACGCTACTGTTGTCAACTGTTGGGCTTCCACAGAAGAAAATCATGTGGAGAATGTTCATTCAGAAGTACATTCCTAATTAATCATCTAAAATAACAATTGTAGATGAAGATTAAAGCAATTCATCAAGACTTACTAATTCGATTATACCAATTTTATTTCAGCGAGTGGTTACCAATTGAGGAGAGGCTACAAAGTGAAGGCTTCGATTTCAGATAAGCCCAACGACATTGATCATCTGGTATTTGTTGTGCATGGAATAGGACAGAAACGAGATACCCAGAAAATCATTCGCAATACTGCCCTGTAAGTGAAAAAACTATTGAAAATCTGTACATTTTTTATAAACTATCCGAGGGAGAGGGTTCAGGCGCTTCAGCAGCGAACCCAAACGGCACGTGTTGCATAGCATATAACGTTTTAAAACGGGCATTCAATGTTTCATTCAGTTTTTCCTCGTATCAGCCTTGAAATCATGATCTCACTGCACTTATCTATGTTTATAGAGAGATGGGGAAATTCTAGTTTGTTAGATAACGACATTGTGCGGCTTATCAAATTCAGAATTCTTTTCTAGAACTAGACACATGCAGTTATCAATTCCTCATTGACGTTTAATCATTTAGTTTACAATCCGTTCGTTTCGTTTTTTTAAACTCATTGTTGGATAAATGTTTAGGAAGAAATTCCCGTTTTCGTTATATTGACATCAAATTCATTTCATTCAGGTCCGAACAGTTCAGTTAATGTCGATTTGAGTGGTTTTTACATTTGAAATGGGGCCGGAAAGCGTGTCAGCTGTTGTCAATTAACGGAAAAAATTTATATAGTTTGTTGGGGATTTTAGAACTACCAACGGACTATCGCCCGAGGTCCCTCAGTCTCCCACGAACCCATCAGGTGACCGAATTTAATTGTCGTTAATTATCAGTATCTGTCAATCGAATTAATTTATTTTTCTAAGAATTTTTGTAATTATTGTTGAGATATTTCGGTAATGGGTGCTATTAGAACGCAGCAAAAACAATTTTTAGTCGACGAGGTTTGTTCTGATCAATAAATTAATCATCTTCTTTTTTAGGTTTTCCCATTTGATTGGAAGTTTTGAATGATTGAAGTTAAATTTTGTTAAACTATAAGGGTCTTTAACAATTGTCGGTGAATGGGATTTTTTTATGGTCAAGGAAAATTCATTTACTTTTCTGCGGAGATAAAAAAAATTAATGGCAAACCCGACAGAATAACTAATCGGATTTATATTTAAATCGATAGAATTTTGATAGATCCCATTAGATCAGAGGGTGAATGGCGGTTAATTGTTCAGTTAATTTCTTGGGAGTTTCTCAAAAACTGTCGGAGGTAGTAAAATAAATTCATGTATCGAATCAATTCCTGTGGATTGGGACCGCATTTTAATTTTACTAAATGAAAAGACGCCCGCAAAAATTCTGGAAAATTAACTTTAATTAAACATTGGAAAAAATGGCGAATATGAGTTTGCAATCCGAGTTAAAGATCAGGGACGAGATTAAATGAGTTAGAAAATGTTTTTTCATGACGGCAGTAGGGAGGAATTCAAGGACGCCTAGTGTCCGTGAAACGCGGCCTTACGGGCGGAGTCGACAAAAAATTTCGATGACATTTCTGTCAATAACAGAACTATAAGAGAAGAAACGATGAAAACGACTAGTAAAATTAAATTTTGGAGAGCAGAAAATTCATGAAAACATTTTCCCAACTTCTTACAAAAAAGTCGACTATGGACTCGTTTTTTAATTGTCTAGAGCATCATTTTTAATTTAAAATTGACAGCGTTCCTTCGTGGAGGCGAATCTGTCAGTATTTTTATTGCCAAGGACTCCAACCCGGGAGCGGGGGGTCTTACCGGCTGAGCTCTAAAATCCTGAATAATCTGAGTATCAGCTGTACATCCTCAACAAATTAAAACTCTTACAATTTCTCCTTCCAGATTTCGCGACTGTGTGGACTGGTGTAGACAAAAATATTTCGCATTGACGTCGCACCGGGTGGAATTTTTTCCCGTGGAGTGGCGTTCCTCCCTGAAACTTGATGGCGACATAGTGGATGCAATAACTCCGTACAGTGTCCTCAGTATTCGTCACTTGCTGAACTCCTCGGCGATGGACATTCTCTACTACACGAGTCCCCTGTATGGCGGTGAGGTGCGAGCAGGTCTTCAACGGGAGCTGAATCGTCTCTACTGTAAATTCATCAGCAGACATCCAGACTGGAAGGGCAAGGTGTCAGTGCTCGCCCATTCCCTGGGCTGTGTAATTGTCTATGACATTGTGACTGGTTGGATGGGTCCAGACACACGACCCCCATCACCAGCTAGTCACGAGGTGGCCACTGATGGGCTAAAATTCACTATTGAAAATATGTTCTGCCTTGGCTCACCTCTCTCAGTATTTCTCGCTCTTCGCACTCGCACACCATCGAATAAGGTCGATGTCATGCCACCGGGCTTGTGCAAGAGATTTTACAATATTTTTCACTGGTCTGACCCAGTTGCCTATAGGATGGAGCCACTTCTTGTGCGGGGATACAGGAAAATTGATCCTGTACTCATTTTGCCTTATGGTGGGGTCGATGGACAACAGATTGACACACCACCTGTGTCGTTGACGAATGGCGAGGGTGTTATGCCTACTTCAGGTATGTCTGCGGGCTTTGGGGATGTCTTAAAGTAGCTCACCAGAATTCACTAAACCACTCGTAAATGCTCCCCAAATTTTTATTAAATTTCTAAATTTATATTTTTTTTATTTGGTTTTTCAATGATCAAATCAAAATCTAAATGGCTTCACTTGTCGGAGAGGAATTGATGAGGAATTTGTAGGAGAAATTGCTGCCCTGATATTTTTTCTAAGCTCAATAATTGCTGAGACCATTGGAAACCTGCCAATGCTCACGGATGGATAAATTGATAATCCAATATGATGATTATTATTTTCTTATTCCATTTTTTCTTCTTTTGAAAATTCGACGAATAATATTCTTGCGGAATGGATGGATTCAATTACGTATTATTATTTTTTCGCGGTCCGCAGATAATGAGGAGAGAGAAGCCGAAAGCCCCACTGAAACCCCTAATCGGAGTGTTGAGAGAGGTTGGAGTCTTTGGGGATTGGTTAGAGCCGGCTGGAACACTAGAGAAGTGGATACCACTGATGTCAATCCAATCCGTCCTGACGAAGGTAATTAAACTCATTATATTCATAATTCTCTGCAGACGATAACGTAACGAGACACACTCTTTGCTTGAATCCATGAGATCTTTCAGTCAATAATAGATTTCAAAATGACAAAAATTCCAGATTTCTCTCGTATAAAAATTTTTTGTTGTAAAAATTCTTTAAATTATGGTTCAAGGTGAGATTTTCGAAATCCTTAAGTTGATAATTAAACTTGAAACGTCGGATTGCACTGAAAACATTATTTGGCAAAAGAGGTTCTGGAATTTTTTGTTGGTTTTGGTTCTTCGCTCAAAAGAAATTCAATCCGAAATTTCAAGTGTTCGGAGATAATTTTGACCAATAAAATGGGATATCTGAGGGAGAATCATGCGAGTCGTTTGCGGTGATGTTCCAATTTTGTTTTCCGAAAATAAACAAAATTTATTGATGTCAGTCTGCCCTTAAAAATTTTAGAATGTTCGATTGACGATTTTTGACGTTTGAATATTTTTAATCTTTTCATTAATTAATTAATTAATTCCAGAATTGGAACAACGACTCGATTACGTCCTGCGGGCAGGTGCGATGGGTCGAAACTACTTATACACAGTGAGAGCACACACAGCCTACTGGAATAACTACGACGTTGCCTATTTCGTTTTAACCCGTCTGTTCCCCAACCTGGAAACGTGATGTTGGCTTGACTTATCAAGCCCCGACAACAGTCCTACAGGGTTGTAGTGCACAATTACTCCCTAGTCCGCAATATTTGGGTCTCACTTCCGCCCCCAAATGAACTCTGTGAGAGGAGACAACGGGCTTGTCGCCAAATGAACTAGAATACAAACCAATTACTAATAATTTCAAAAAAAATAATAAGCAAACGATGAAAAATTGATTTAAAAAAAACCATCTGTGATAACGGAAAAACGATACAATAAGCTGATTACTTCGTAAGCCTAATCAATCGATTATCGCATAATTTTTGTATTTAAGGAAGTGTCGATGGCGTTAGATTTTCAATTATAAAATTTATTGAACGTTGATGAGAGATGCGTGAATCGTGTCGAATTGTTTTTATTCATTAGTGACCAAAATTGTACTTTATTCGAAAGACTGCCCCCTCCATTGATCAATCGATAATGAATTTGTTTATTCATTTGGAATGTTTTGGATCTGGAGGTGATAAAGATGTCGAGGGCTGAAAGTTCAGCACAAATTTATTATTTTGGAAATATATCGAGAACAGAGGGAGAGACACTTTTTTGTTTTTCAAACAAATAAACGATCTATTAATTTTGGAAAATCAATTCCAATGATCTGTTGATCGATGTCATTCAGGCGGACGTCTGGAAAATGGCAAAAGGTCTATTTGAAGTGATGAATTCAGTTTTTGAAGCCTTTTTGAATCAGACGGTTCTCGAAATGTTTTAAAAATAATAGGAATTATTATTTGATGTCTCCATTCTCTATTGATTGTTTAATTATCAATAATCAGTGGTCCTACACTGGAGGAAATGATTATTTTTGCCAAATATTTATTTACTCGAGAGAAATATTAATTTTTTCATTGTATCTCTTCAAACGAGTATCTGGCAGGCGATTTTCATTAGGTTTCAATGATGACAATCATTTTTCTCTAGGCGATAATCAGTTTTGTCATGAAGTTCAATGAACCTTCTCAATAATTACCAAAATAAAATAATCAAAGCAAAACAGGAAATTTAGAAAAATTCGTCATCAGTGGCGGAGTTCAGATAATTGATTTTCATAATTGAAACCCAATCGTAATTACCTAAAAATAATTCCTTCGAGGGACTTTAACTTGAAAGGACATTTTAAATGAATACTTGGTAAAAATAATTTTTTTCTCATTGCAAGAGATATTGAGAGGTATTTTTACGCTTCATAAGAAAACAAATCACTCGACATTTTTTGATCGAACCAATACAATTGAGAACAATTGCAGAGAACGCTTTGAATTTTTGTATTAATCTTCATCGCTTGACGAAATCATCGCCAGAGATTGTCATCTATTTAGATTTTTTAAAAGTATAGACTAGTCGATGAGCCATTAATAGTCTATCTGAAAGTGTCATACCGTCTCAAACTAGGAAAATGTTAGGACAATTATTTTCACTCCGAAGTGGAGATCGTCGCATGAGAGCACCAACGCATGTCTTGTTTCTCGTTATGGCCTTTTTCTTTTTCTAACCAGTGGAATCCAGTCATTTAGGGTAAGGAGGAGGAGAAATGAATGGAGGAATTAGAGAGAATTTTTTTTATAAATTAATATCTTTGTAGAGTGTCAATGTTACGAGAATCATGAAGTTTAAATGAAACTGTTGTTATAGCACATTCAAGGAACAATAAAACAATTGAATTATCGAATTGAAGAAATTTATTTGTCTATTTATTTATTTAGAAAAAAATATAGATTAAAGGATAGTAACACCGCCAGATTTCGATAGGCAAGAAATCCGATTTCGGATCAAGATAATATTATAATTTTGTTTTGCTATTGGGAGATTTTGAAAAATGTACGAGTAAAAAAAATTGCTCGATGTAACTTTCAAATTATCTCCGAAACTACTGGATTTAGAGAAAAATACCAAAGCATCTGATTTGCAGGTGGTAAAGTTCTTTACAAAAAAGGTCCTCTAGCATTTTCTCCCAGACTCATTAGTTTCGGAGAAATTGTCGTCCGAGGTGTGAATATCATCACAATTACCGATGACTTAAGAAATTTATCACTAGGTGAGACTCCACTGAACTATCGGTATTAAATCATTAAATCATTCATTCTCAGGATCTCCGATGAGCCATCCGCTCACCAACAATTTTCGAATTCTCCCGCGTGACTGACACCGGGGCCAAGTCACGTGGTGTCCATCAAATCGCAGGAGCCTGATGGTTCCAGGCAGTTCTAACGCCAATAAATTATTGATGTTCGCAATAAAAAGTGGGGAAAAAATGACAACGTCATGCGAATGAAATCAACAATTCCTTCCCCATTCTCTTATCAATTCCTGACACTCGACATCTCTGAATTTTAATTGCATTAATCGACCCTACATCCACCTAACCTCAAAAAAAGTGCTGCAGTGCTGGCGACGATTCGGAACAGTTCATCTTCCCAAAAATTCATCAATTTTTCCCAGATAAATTCACTTCAGATCTCAAGTACAATTATTGAAGATGACTTTCCAAACCAACATCTGACATTTGTGTTTACTCTCCCATTAATTATTTATTTATTTGTTTATTTATTTATTTATTGAGTGCATATTAATACCAGAAGAGCATGTCAGTGGCTTAATCCATATGTAAAGTATTCTGAGTGACGAAGCAGATCGAACTTTCAGTGATGATATATTAATTAATTATTGTTACTCGAATTTTCACGTAAAAACGTAAGCCAACTCTTCATTTGACTATTCGAGTGCTTGAGTTAGTCGGAATTTGTCAATGAGTAATTGTTAGTCCTCTGTCGTTTTGGCTCACTGAATTTGTTCTTGCAATTGCAGTAGGAAAATGAGTAATTTGCAAAATCCTCATGTGGTGGCTGTTGCTTTAGGAGCGACGATCGGGGTAATTAGTGCGGCGAGTTTGTTCATTTATCAGAAAGTCATGGAGCATAAGGAAAGAACGACAATGATGAACCATTTGGAGAGTGTTAACCAAAGAGTGTCGGAATTGCAAGTGGAATTAGAATCTTTGAGGTAATTACCCTTTTTCTGTCTCATGGGAGTCTATTATCCTCGAGTGATGGGAATGTTGGAGGTATAATGATCAGGGTAATTGAGAAGGGGCCGGGATAAATCAAAGAATAATGACAATCTTCTGAAATGTTGAGCGGCTACGAGAGGTGGAGAAACTCAAATTTTCGTCGTTGGTTTTGGGGGTCATTGGGATAATTTTCTCTCTTCAGGTTGGGGAGCCTGATAAAAATATCACTTTCTTGATTTCAGAACTCAGCAGAATCAACTCAGAGCCAAGAAATCCAAGAACATGAGTCGCAAACGAGTGGCATCTTCCACAAGTCTGTACACACAAGCAGCAACTGAGAGTGAAATTGATGCTGTATCAGTTACTGAAACCGATATAGACGACGAATTCTACGACTGCTCTGACGACGAACTTACCACAATAGACTTCGAACTCAACGGGTGGGTACTTCAATTCCCTTCATTCATTCTTCGTCAATTAAATTCAGAATTGAACTGGTGACCGCCGATAAACGACCAAATCGAAAGACCACTTCATCAAATCATCAGCAGACCTACTTTCCGCCCAGCAGAAATCATGCATGGAGGTCCGAAATTAGGTTTACTTACGGTCAAATAATTAGTTCTCTGCTAATCAGTCCCGGCGAGGTTACGTTTCGAGGTTCCGACCTATCACACCCGGCCCTTAAGGGGCGGGGTGTAATAGTTCGTCATCTTGAAATCGGCGCGACGAATTACAGGAAAAATAATTACTAAATCATTAGCAAACCTAATTACCGACCTTCTTACATGATTTCTGCAAGTCGGAAATTATGTCTGCTCACGATTTGATCATTATTTTCCGAGTAATCATGGTCGACAATTTCGAGGTGATAAATTATTACACCCGGCCCTTAACTATGGACTAGATCAGATGATTAGTTTTTTTGATATTTAACGTTGTCTCCAAAATATTTGCTGCAATATCTCGAGATACTCCAGCTACTATCTAAAACGATTTATTATCAATCATTGAATTTATTATTCTTGGTAGTAATATATTATCTCCTCAATTGATTACCCGAATTTGTTCCGGGACGGAATCATCAGGCGGTGTTCCTCAGCGATATTGTGTAATGTGAGCGCGATTGACTTTTTCTTTTTTGAAAAACGGTAAATATTATAAATTCTCCTAAAACGACGATTTAAATTTTAATGACATTCAATTTTCTAACGAATTCACTGGGATTTTCTATTGATTCTCTTTCTCTCTTCACATTCCGCCTGTTGTCATGTTTTCCGGCAACACTTCATGGACGTGGAGGGAAGTGGAGTGACTCGTTATCTGCAGACGTAATGATAAAAAAGTTTTTTTTTAAATGCTTAGAAACAAATTTCGCTCAAAAACTGTCGGATTTCTGGGGCTGTATAGCATTAGTTATAATCTGACTGCATTTAAATTTAACAAAACTATATTTTGGGGATTTAATAACTCGATTTTCCAAAATAAATTAATATCCACAAAGATAAGTCTACATGCAGACATTGTCGCCAAACTTCATAGTGTTCGAATGGAATTGCTACGGAAATTAAATAAGAAAAAAAGACAAAAAAGTAATAACACACTAAATAACACTCAAATGACTTCTGTTGAATAGGCCTCAATTCCCGTTATTTTGCCCTTTTTTATTTATTATTATTATTCATTATTATTTTGACTCTCACTCAAGCCATGAAGAACAAGTGAATATATTTGTAGTGATGCAGGACAGCTGGAGTAATGTTGGAACTAACGAGACAGCTCGATACCCTAGACGAGAAGATCGAGAAGAATGAACTTTACGAGGAGGTCCTCTGCGATCTGAGGGCACTGGCCATTTTCCACGAGGACAATGTCGATGTGGCCTGGAGGCTGGCCCGGGCCTGCTTCAAAAATGCCTCGAATTTGAGTGATACCTCGGAGCAAGATGCATTGGTGCTAGAAGGTAACTTTGTCATTCAGGAAACAGTGGGGAACGGACTGTTTCGGTTCAACTTGTCTCTCGCATGAAAAACTTTTAATCCAATTTACGTGGTTTTATATTTTTTTATTAATAAAACTTCAGATTTGACAATTATATACAGGAAAGTGGGACAAAATGGAACATCTTCAATTGATAATAACTCGGGACTGGCAGAGTGAAATTGAATAATTTTTAATTTATATTAAACCCGGTTTTTATTTTCAATATTAACGAAGAATCATTTAATTTCAATCAGCCAATCCCGAGTTATTGATAATTGAAACCGTTCCATTTTCCTCCGCCTCCTCTATGCATTACTGGCCTACAAATCAAACTTTCATGAGTGAGGATTAAAATAAAATCCAATAGATTCGAAGAATCTCTAATTTATAAGTTGAGCCAATTTATTTTGTATAACTTCTTTTATTAATTAATGAGTAATATGCGCAGGTATGAAAATATGCGAAAACATTCTCGAGCTGGAGCATGTAGAGCTGCACAAGTGGTATGCTCTCCTCGTAGGTCTCAGATCCGAGTATTTGCCTACGAAGGAGAAGCTCCAGGCGGGAAAAGTCTTCGAGAAGCATTTGAGACGTGCTCTAGAGATGACTCCCGATGATCCAGTATTAAATCATCTGTTGGGGAGATTCCAGTACGCGGTCTCTAGTCTTACTTGGATAGAGAGGAAGGTAATAGAGTTTGCCACAATTTTTTTTCAATTAAATTAATTAAATATCAAAAATTCATTAATTACAATCTCGACGGTTTTTTTCTAATTTCGATTATAATTTCAATAAATTTTCTCCTCTATACACATATATATGAGTATTTAACATTTAATAATATTTAATAATTAATGAAATTTATAAGAACAAGTAGTCTTTTTGAAAAGTTATAGAACGAATTTTGTGGACGTTTAACGTTTATAATATTCATTAATAATATTACTGTTATTTAAATTCACCAGAGTTAACAGAATTTTGATTAGTTTTTTATAAAAAAAAATTTCTCAAAGAAACAAAGTGTTTTTTAATGGTCAATTAAGAATAACTCGACTAAAAAGTTTTTTTTCTTGTACATCCAGATATGCGCTACGCTTTTTGGAGAAGCCCCAACTTCAACCTACACAGCGGCGATAGAATCCCTCGAGAAAGCAGAGGAGGAGTTGCAAAGCCCTGACCTTGAGAACAAGTATTATCTGGGCCAGGCATACATTCAAGTAAAGGCCTACCAGAAGGGTGTGGACATGCTGAAACAAATTCACAACATTCCACCTAAAAACAAGAAGCAGGAGAAGATGCTAAAAGAAGCGCAGAGCCTCGTATCCAAATATTCAAGCTACTGCTGATAAATAATCCAAAACGAGTCTTCATTAATGATTTAAGTAGTCTAGTTATACAACTGCAGAGAAGGAATTAGCAGAGATTAAATTAGATGACTCAATTAATTCAGATGGAATGAGTCCCCGCGGATTTTTCTGGGGGACAGCAAGTGCCAATTGTGGGAATTACTGAAATATAATTTCAATTTACTCATTAAATTGTTCAATTTTTCTCGAAACATTTTGATCTTTTTTATGAGTAAACCATGAATCGAAGAATTCATTAAGTTTCTTTTGGAAATATCTCGGAAATCAACGGCTTCAGTGAAAAATGTCATAGGAGTAATTTTATAGAGCACGAAATACTCAATAATCAATGATATTTGATATTTTTTGGTAGAACCACTTATTACCCAGATAATTTGGTAATTTCAAATGTTCAAAAATTTCACTTGAGGGGAAGCAAATTTCGAATTTAGTAATAAAGTCGAAAGATTTTTGTTGTTATAGATGATAAAATATTCCGCGATATATATCCTGCGATATTTTTTTCTAAAACCCTTTCTTCAAAAGATATTTACAAAATAAACTAGGAATTTTTTTAAGGCAACTCGATGAGGCATTTTTATAATTTAGACACATTCCCGTTGTCTCGAATTAAAAATCAATTTTAATTGCAATGCAATTTTATTCTCAAGTACAAAGGTATATATTTTTCATTAGATCACATTACAGTTGCAATTGGGATATTGTTTATATTTTATTAGATCTTGTGGTATCTTTTGTTTTAACTTGCGTGTGGCTATGGAAATATTTATTGAGGTGCTGGTGCAATGTGAGGGCATATTTTGTAGCAGAATGAACGAATCAATGCGAAATGGTGAATCATTGTAATTAATTGTTAAATGTGATGTGGAAGTAATCATTTGGCAATGCGCAATGTGACTCGAAGAGTCCTTTTTATATTTCAATAAAGGGTTGTCCATTAATTTCTCTAGTTGTCATTAATCGCCTTGATTTCGGTAAAATTAATAAATTATTACGTTTGTGATGTTATTTGAGGAGAGATCGGAAGGGAATTTTGAGGTCTCTACTCTAGTTATTAATTTTTGTGACACCTGTCTCAAATGTTTACTTTTCAAAATTGTTTAGGGTGCAAAAAGCCATTAAAAATTCCAATTTGAGACAGGAAATTCTCAATAGTCTCAAGTTGAGACTCAATAGCTCCACCTCGAGCATTTTAATGTTTATTATTTATTTATTTTTTTATACTTTCAATTTAGTCTAAATTTAGAACGACGGCCTTAATTGGGACAATCAAGTCTCACCTCAAAATGTCTTGACAGTCTCCAATTGAAAAATTCCTAAATGTTAATTTAAGATCGTGAATGCGAGATATGAAGTCAATTTTTTTATGTCTAATTAAAAATCGGAAAAAATAGCGCGAGTTCATTCCCCTCCCCATTCCCCTCGCAAGAGGAGTCCTACGAACGCTGTAGCCGACATAGATCAATACCGGTACAGCCCAGCATCCCAGTGGCTCGGGCCAGGTGGTGGCGGAGGGTAGCGGGAGAAAATTACAAAGGGTGGAGTTGAAACGTTAGATAAGGGTGTAGTCGGAGGGATGTCGAGACACGAGAAAGAAGCCCCGAGCGGCTGAAATGCTCGTACGGAAGCCAAATCAAGAGCATCATCTTGTCAGTCGGCTAGTTGACGCTCGGCGCTGGTGAAATGAGGTATAACGCGTATTGTTTCATACATAACTAAATGATAAAAACAATTGCTATCAATAAATAATCAATGTTCATTCATTGAATTAGTATTTTTTTTTTTCCAATTCAGAGTAATTGTTAATTATCTCGGTAACGCATGGTTCTAGAGAAAAATGTCACAAAATGTTAACTGTAGAAAATTTCAAGAACTGTAGAAGAGTTTTTATGGTATTTTATCGTAAAATAAACCGTTTCTGAAATATTTACAAAGTTAACAAGTGGTTCTTTTTTCAATTATTATTTTTTTAGAAACTATGGGGGAAATTAATTAGTTTCTTTATTAGAATTAACGATGGAATGTTAATACGAGAGATTATCGGTAGTTATATGCATAAACAAATCCGAAATATATTTTTTATCAGTAAAATATCAGTGTTAATTAATTTAATTAATTTGTTCATAAAGTGAGAAAGAAGACAATTGTTTTGGTTCAGCGTAATTGTTGAATTATCTGGGTAATGCGTAGTTATAGAGAAAAATGTCATAAAATATTAATTGCAGAGAATTTCAAGAACTGCAAAAGAGTTTATATAGGATTTTATCATAGAACAGCTCGTTCTCGAAATAAATTGGAAAAATAAGAAGTGTTTTCTTCGGAATCATTAGTTTTTGGGGAGTGTGGAGAGAAATTAATTAGTTCGATTACTGTTATTAAGGTTGTAATGGTGATGCGAGAGCTCATCTGTGGAATAATCTACTGTGCCTTATGGTACGGAAGTATCGTAGCTGGTTTCCTCTTCATCGCTTGTCCTCTACTTCCGCTTTTGATCTTATCACCCCCGAAGTTTAGAAAATGCGGGGATTTGCTGTTTTCTTATTGGGAGCTGTACCCTACGGTAAGTAATCATTGACATTTGTTCCTAAGTATCATGACATCGTGATTGAAGTAGTCAATTTTGTAAAACCAATTATGATGATATTTTGCAGTTAAAAAATCTGAATTTTCAACTTTTACAGTAACTCCGATTTTCGGTTGATTTCTTTTGCAAATATCTAAAAAACCGAGTGGTTTCTCAGAAATTTCGTAATGACATTTTTTGTAGATTGTGAAATTTTGTACAAAAAAGTCTTACGGCATTTCTTTCTAAAATTATTCCCTATTGAGATAATTTCGTAATTACCAGAACACGATTTGTTTTGAGAATCGGCTTTCAGTAAGATGTCGGTGTCAATTGTTTCGCAAATATATCTAAACCTATCAGATTTACCACAAAATGTGAAAAGATCATTTTTGAAGACCATAAAATTTCCAATAAAAAAGTTCAATAGTATTTTTCCCTAAAATGACTTATTATTGAAATAATTGGCCAAATACCCAGGGGCGAGTCGTTCTCTGGGAGCAGACGACTTTTAGGAATTCGATTTCCTTCTCCATAAAAGTTTGTAACCGATCCCAAATTATCATTAGGCACTGCTCGAGATGTTTGGGGTGAAGGTGATAGTGTCGGGTGACCATATATCGCCTAACGAGTCAGCGATACTGATTATGAATCATCGGACCCGAGTCGACTGGAATTTCCTATGGGCCGCGATGTACCAGGCATGTATGCCTAGCATCGCTGCCCACAAGCTTAAGTTCATCCTGAAGGATCCAATCCGTCACATTCCAGGCCCAGGTATGAGAAAAGAAATTTCCATTATAAACAACACTTCGTTAAACAAAAATTCTTCGGACACGAATTTTTTTATTTAATTTTATTCTATTTCATTTGATTTTATTTCATTTCCTTTCAGTTCATTTCTTGTCATTTTATTTTATTTTTTGCCTGAGTGGATACTCCCAGCAGGTGATATATTGGCTCCATAAATCATTGCATAAAACAATAAAGGCCAGGACTGGCATTCATCAATCCCCCTTAAAAAGATCTCAAGACAATAATCCCAGGCGCCCTTCACCCCCGAATTCATCAGTCCCAATCAAATTATCTAATTCCCTTCAGGCTGGATAATGCAGATGAACGGCTTCCTTTACATAACTCGTCGCTGGGATGAGGACAAAGGTCGCCTGTCCCGAACACTGGACTACCTCGTGGCCCTGCAGCGCCGCACCCAGCTCCTGATCTTCCCCGAAGGAACCGATCTCACCCCCACTAGCAAGCAAAAATCCGACAGATTCGCAGCGAAAAATAATTTGCCTCCCTACTCCCACACCCTTCACCCCAAGACAACGGGCTTCTGCCACCTAGCGCGTTATCTCCAAGGCTCCCAATACTTGGACGCTGTCTACGATCTGACCATCGGCTACCCCGACTACGTTCCCCAATCGGAGATCGACCTTGTCCGTGGCCGAATGCCGAGAGAGGTCCACTTTCACGTGACGAGGATTCCCTCGTCTGAGATACCCAACGACGAGGAGAGCCTCAGGAAGTGGCTAGAGGAGAGATGGAGAGTCAAGGAGAACATGCTGTCCACCTTCTTCGAGGAGAAACGATTTGTTACCGAGCCCTGGAGATTCCCAATGACAATTTCCCTGAGGATGGCCTTCGGATTCTGGACAATTCTGACCATCACAGCTGCTCTCATGTTGATCACCTCCACCTGGTTCCAATTGTGGACACTCGCGCATGCTGTCTTTTTTATCTGCTTGTCGATATTCAGTACAGGCTTCAGTCAGCTTGAGATCGGGTACTACTGGAAGTGGAAGAATTTCTCGAAGACTAAGGGGCATTAGAAGTGGGGAAGGAGTTGAGTCTGATTGAAGTTTCTATGGGAATGTCCGAGAACTGAAATCAGGTCCACCCATCATGGCGACTTAAAATCTGTTTTGTCTGCCCTAACGGCCGCGTCGATTCCAATTCGACTGACTGTCGATTCTAAGAATCGAGTGAGCCGCTTAGTCGATTGCCATTCGATCGATGGTCGTTTGTGATGTCGAGTGTAGGTAGCTTGAACGACCTACAATCAAGTTTCCTGAAAGTCTATTGCGAGTCGATTCAAGCTGGACATCTGTTGGAATCGAGTCTCAATGTAAATTTCATTTCGATTGAAACAATTTCCTTATAATCTGCTTTTAATCGACTTATACTCGATTCCAACAGATTTCCAGCTTGAATCGACTCGCAATCGACTTTCAGGGAACTTGATTGTAGGTCGTTTAAGCTACCCAG
>JAPYZN010003107.1:0-10221 GCA_030522865.1 Psyttalia lounsburyi | reverse complement strand
CACAGCCTTGTGTCAAACAATATTTTTTGTCACGACCTCCGTGGGCGGTGTTTCACGGGCGCGAAGCGGCCGTGAAGTAGTGCTTCACGGACTGAGTGACAAAAATAGCTATTACAAACTACTTCTAATAATCATTTGCGCTATATCAACAAACAAAATATCTTCTAGAATAAAAATTTCATAAGATTTCTGCGCTTCATCCAGTTTCCGTGTTCGAAAATCCCTGAAAAACTAGCTCCCTATCTGGGAGTTAAAAATGAAAATCGGCAAAGAAAACCACCGAGCCACATCCAATTACTTGTTTGCTTCAGCCAATACGTCCGCCGCATCCCTAGGGCAATGAAAATCTCCATGGGATAAAATTTAGAAGACACTTCTATTCTGTATATTTTTCCTCCTTCCTTTGAGGCCCTCTTCGAACATCATTCACAGGGATAAATATTCAGATTGTTAGGTACGATTGAGGGTGGCTTTCAGTATCATTGAAAAACTTAACACGCCTGAAGGTTGTTTGATTACGGTGAGAGGCGCTAGGATAAAGTCGTAAGACGTTAGGCGAAAGCAACAGGGGCACGCGACGAGGGGCACACGTGTATGCCTCATCCTTTCAAATACACCACGAGTATTCGCATCAAAAGGCGATGAACGGGTACATATAGGGGTGCGTCAAGCACCGATACACACACCACGGAGTTAACTATGTGAGTGAACATGAGGGTTGACCAAGCATCGACATTTCCGAGAGTACTGGTGTGTGCTTTGAGAAGGGATGGATGAGAGTGAGATGTTGAACGTACGAGGATCATCCCCACAAGCTCGACGACCTGATTCCCTTTGGTCTTTGGTACGGCGCAACGGGGGAATTAGTTCCCCGTGATCGGTGCAACTACCAACAACACGAGAGATCGAGTACACCGGGGAGATTACACACAGGGCGACTTCGAGCTGTGGCTCATGATACGCTTTCAGTCTGTCAATACCGCGGTGTTTAATTATGCTGACTACAAATTCTATACGTTAATTGATTTTCCATGTTCAGATATCATGAGCAGATTGCGCTGAGGGAAAGAGGAATAGTAGTTGGTAGAGTCTTGCTTATCGTCGGGGGGCGATTTGTTATGCAAATCGTACCTTGTTCGGTCAACACAAGTTTTTAGGTGGGTAACTGTTACTCAAGTAAATATTGCAGTATGAGAGAGTGAATAGCTGATGATGTTTGCCCAATTACAACAGTGAATGAAAATTTATCTAGAAATATGATTCCAAAGTTCTTAGAATGATAGTTGAAGTCATTGAGTGCATCAATGGAGTCCTCTCACTCTACTTAACTACATCATTAAGCTTTCAAGACCCACGTCTAAAATTGCTTTATTGCATCATACACTTATAAACCTCAGCCATATTTTTAGATCATACCCTTCTTAATTATTCAATCCATTGAAGATCTGAATAACTCACTCCCAATTGATGATGATGGACTGCTAAGGCCATTATTACCCATCCGCGAATTTTCATGGTATATAGAGCCATCATAATACCTGTGAACAGTGGTCTTACAGAATATAGAATTAACATGACAATTGAACTATAAGCTCACTCATTTATTAATATTTTTTCTACGTACGATACTTCAAACTAGAGCCTTACAGTATAATTTCCGGATCACTTGTGTTGAGAAGGGGTTAAAGTTCAATATACCCCAGCGAGAGAGGTTTTCCTTCAGCGCTCCACAAGTACAACACCCCCTTTACTCCATCCAACTTCTTGTGGATTATTAACCATCACACTATTCAAGAGTTTGGAGCGAGCTGGCTCTTAACCAGCAGTTAATGGATTTGCAGCGGAGTTTCGCTTGCCCGCCAACTCGCAACATATATCTCATATTTTGGAGTTGCTCATAGCCTCCCCTCCTCGTTCCCACGCGGAGAGTTGGCAAGATTTATCGGAGGAACATACCCCGTCCGATGATAAATGCACGTACCATTTCAGCTTTCCATTTCTATTCAATTATACGGAACCTATTTATCCCCCACTCATATTTTCCAAGTCTATCTAATTTTAGTTTTGGCAAACGTGCACGAGTTTTCTATTTGAGGGAAAATTGTGGTTAAGTGGTGAATTGAAATCGAGTGAGAATTTTGCAATGAATTAAAATATCAATTTGAAAATAAAAAGCAATCTGCCTTTCATAAAAAATCTATTCACGTCCGATGGAGTATTTCGAAGTTTATAATGATGTGCTGAAACTTTGTCCTCTATGTCATCTGAAAATCATAAGAAAAAAATCAGAAGTAGCCCTTCAAATCTCGGATTGATATCGGCTTTTGTTTAAAAAAAAACTCTCAGCGACAAACTCATCCGAGAAATGCGGTCACGCTCAGTGCTGTAGCATTTACGATGTCATTGTCTACATTGTGATTACAGAAACGAGGTCACTCGCGTGGTAACACACAATGAAATCGTTCTGCGTGTAAACTAATCCGCTAACTTCACCTCAACATTGAAGAGCCTCCACCATCACCACTCAGACAATAAAATCATCAAGTATCCACCGGCCGGCTTCATAAAAATAAAAAGAATCCTGTCGTCAATTTATTTATTCATGAACTGTATCCATAAATAACTCGGTTTTAATTAATTTGCGAGTTATTTCTTTTTATTTCAACTCTCATTCTCCCTCCTCAGTTTATATCCTGGCTTCTTTCCACTCTAGCAAGTACCTACGTGCCAAAAATGAAAGAGATAAGCGAAAATGGGTGTGCAGAGAGAGAGAATGAGATGAGTGCGCATGTACAACTCTCTGCCGTGCATCCACTCATCCCCCTTGCGTCACGATTTCCGTATGCAAATTGGCCCAACACCTAGAACTCTCCAAAGCCACAAGCGCCTTTCGTGTCTTATCTTCATCCCCCTGCTATTTTTCGTATTGCTCTGGGATTTAGCACGTTTTTGTGAAATAAGATTGCGTGATCCTTGAAATGATTTCCTCCCTCTCTCCCTCCCACCCTTCCCTTGTTGTCCCTATTTTCATTATATTTTTCTGTTGCTCATTGGCTGGGAGTGCTTCACCCGGTTCTTCCGTACTCTACAACTTTCAACGAAACTGGTGTTTTTTTCCTACCTCTGTGGTCATCCTAGAGAACCAAGTTACACGTGCCAGGTCATCCATCGTCGTTGATCAGCTTTATACCATCTAACCTCTTACCTACAGCCCCTATCTCCTATTTTTCAAAGCTAAGTACACTTCATCTCCTTTTGTGTACTGCGTTCATTTTTCACTTTTATCGCTGGCTTTGATAAAATTACACATTAATTAGAGCGGAGATAGCTCGGTAAGTTAATTATAGGTGCTTGAGTGAAGTTAAAAACAACTTCACGGAGTTGTTTATTGCTTGTTTTGTTGGGACTCTCGTTGGTGGATAATGAAGTACTTTCATGGTATATTCTCTGAAGTTTGAAGATTATTACGTCAAGATGAATATAGAAGTAGCATTTACAACTTATTTACCTCTCCCTCATTCCCATTTCCCATTTCCCATTTCCCATTTTCATCTGCGAATGGTGAATTATTTCTGGAACAATCGACTTATTTGATTCCACGGCTCCATCTACAAAATTCAATTAAGAAATCAATTACGGAAATGAAAGTCTAAAAAAAAATTAAGTTATTTAATCTCCCCGTTCAGCAGTCCACGAATTAATTGAACAAATTGAATCAGTGTCTTTGACACGAACAGATTTTCACGTAATCATGAGGAAGGATTGCCAGGCTGGTAGCTCCCCTCCTAAATACGAACGAATTCACTCGAATCCTTTCGAGAGGAATGCGATTGGCCCGTAACCTTTGATCCTCTTCCTCATTGTCCCGCGATTTGTGTTTTCGGGAGGGCCAAGAGGGCGTCTTATTCAATTTGGAAACTCGTTAAGGCATTTGCGGTTGGAGGTAAGTAGTCAGTGGGTGGGGAGAGGGGGTAAGAAGGGGTTTACGAGTCGACCGGGCTGCCTCGTTATCCCCGTAATCCCGGTGCAAACACTTGGCCTTTTAGGGCCCGTGTGCTTGCTACATTGTACCACGCCCGCGCACCACAACTCGTCTCACTCTCTCCCCCTTCCTATCTATCTATCTATCTACCTCTCTCCCTTCTACCTCCCCACTATTATACCTTTTAGTCTGACACCCTTCCCCTTCTCTCTGACACCCCCCTCGTTCTCCTTCGTCGGTTCTTTCCGCCGCCTGTACAACCACCGTGTGGCGCGTCTCGTAATGGTCGACCACTTGGTTCACCGTAAATTGCCCTGAAAGTTGAAACGGGCGCGAGACTGTGCAATCGATAACTCTTTTGCACCCCCTCTTTCTCATATTTTCCACCACAAACTTCATGATCCTCGAAAACTAACTCTTTTCGAGTTGAATTGCTGGAGTGGGTGGGTTAGTCACTTGAACGAAATATGATGGGTCGAAGGACATGAAAACATCTGGGGAGAATATATGAAATTATTTTCGAATTTCACTTCGAGTTATGAATTTCAAGTCATGTTTTTCTTCAAGGGTGAATGATGGTATGGTAGTCATAAATTGAACGGTAAGTAGGTAGCGATGTTTTCCACAGGAATATATAATGGAGTGGAAAAGATTTGCTTCGGTGAAATTTCCCTAGTTAATCATTTCGCCAATTGTAATTCGCACTGGCAAAAGGAAAAAAGATTGAGAATTTGATACTACCGATTTTTTTTATCCCCAATTTAGTAATATTTTTTGCGTGTATGAAGCCTAAACCCTGATAGAAGATGAATAATGGCCGATTTTGTGCCAGGGATCAGTCAGCATTGGACCAGTCTCGGTCTACCATCGGCCATTTCTCATCGCCTATACCAGGGTAGTAAGAGACTCCCGAACTTCATCACGTTGGAGCTACAAATTTCACAAAATAAGCGGTCGTGGACCTCCATACTCTATCGCTGGAAAGGCGTCACCCAAGTAGAGTGAGTGTGAGGCGTATATATGTCTGATAATCCCGATCTTGATGATACAGAAACGACTGTTTATTGCACATTCACCAAGCGCAGGCAGAGGAATATACACATATATCACGCTTGGGCTATCTACCATTCCAGTGGGGGAATACTCTCTCCGCTGTCGCTAATCGCTGAAAAGTTGGCGAGTAGAGAAGTTACGGAGACTTTACTGTTCATGGATTGGCGAGTAAAGAATTTTTATTTCTTAAAACTATATTACTCCCCTAGCGATTGTTTAGTTTTGCCGATGCTACTGTTTTCGCGGAAAAATCTCAGGTTTTCTCTTAATATTTTCATTTGCTCAATTTGTGCTCAGTAGATTTAATGTATTTACTATCAACGGAAACCTCCAGTGGACGGGAAGTTTCTAATAGAGTAACTGCATCGCCTGTATCGCCATGAATTTCTTGTGGTTTTCTATGTTATTCCTATAATCTGTAGGAGTGTGAGTGCGGCACCGAATAGAATTCATAGTCGCATGTATAGGATTGACTAGAGTGAATAAGATTTGAAAAAGGAGACTCAAAGGCTGTAAAAAAATTATTATTATCGACAATATGATATTTGGGTGGAAACTTTCTTTATTACCTACCACTGAACTCGCTCAGCATAGCAAAACATCTGCCATTGGAGTTAAAATTTTTCGGCAGAACCCGGGCAGGAGATGAGAAATGGCCGATTATCCGCCAGGGATCGGCCAGCATTGGACTAGTCTCGATCTACTATCGGCCATCTCTCATCTTCTACCAGGAAATATTTTCTCAGTAGAAAATTAAATTTAGTACAAAATAGTTCTCCGGAAAGAGAAAAAAAATAAAGCATCACGTTTCAAAATAATGGATACAAAATCTCACGAATAAATTCGAGTTTGTCACATTCCATAAATTCTATTCTTTCAGTACAATGAGCACATTGCTATAAGGAAATTCAACAAAAAGATCAATGATACAAAGCCCAGGAACAATTGCCAACGCTCGAAACATCAGAATTACCAACATTCATTCTTCAAATAAAGAATTATGTACCAAGGACGGACCAGAGGGTGTTTTCGGTGTTGGGGTAATTGCAAGAGCTTTTAATTAACAAAGTACAATAGATGGATAACGTTGCTCCACACTCATCGGTACTGTACCAAGGAGGATGGGGGGGAGGGGGCAGGGGTATATCCCCCATTGTTCGAGCGTTGGGATCTGTTTTAGGTTCTCCGTTGAACGCCAGAGAGACAGTGGAAAATGGGTGGATGGGGTTTGGAGTAAGGGAGGGAGTGCCGTTTATCCGGTTCATTCTCGCTTCGGTCGATTATTTAACGTAATTATCCTCCGTTCCGAGTTCCCACCTTTCCACCAGAATTCTACTGCCTTCATCGGGTTCTTCAACCATCCTCCATTCTCCCACCCCCACCTCTCTCACTCGCGCCGGTGCTTGAGGGGATGAGGGGCTAAAAGCGCAAGAGCAAGAGAACCTTCCCCTTTGTTTCCTCATGCCACATCCCTCGTTCGCTCTCTTCCTCTCTTTCTCTCTCTCCCTCTCTCCTTCTCTCGTCAACTGTAAGCCAGACGTATTGATTAAAGAATGGAGGACAACGCTCCATGAACGTGTCTATCCTCGTTTTAATACAAAAGAGAACTTTTAGTGTGCGCACGGGGTCGTTGGTGAGAAGGGAGAGGAAAGGGGTACAAAAGGCATTCTCCTATCATCCCATTCCCCTCTTTTCTCGACTCACTGACAAACGTCAAAGTTCGTTAATTATTATCTGGGATTTAATTCCGGGGGTTGTGAGGATAGATGGGGTGGGAAGAAGACTCAATATTTGATCGTGTTAATGAGATTCTCTATTAATTTCAATCGAATTTTCCATTCAATTTGTCAAATTGTGATTTATTAATTTCGACAATTTCTCACTATAATTCAAGTGAATATTTCGAATGGTTTTAATCATTGATTTTTGTTATTTGGACGAATTTTTAACTAAGCCAGTGACATTTAACGTTTATTTTCTCTATCGTAGTGGATTTTTTTTCGTTCTACGTTCACTCAGATGTATTGAAATCGATAACAATCCTTTCATCCCTAATGCAGGAAGCATGCAAATGGCTGTCGTGAGACTTTTGAGGACGAGTTTGTCCAGCCCCTTACCTATATCCATTCCATTGCAGTAGTAATAGTATTCTGATTCTGTACCAGCTACGAAATATCAAGTAGACCTCCGACCAGAGGGCGTTGAATGCCCTACGGAGTTGGAGGGAGCTCTTCGATAAAGTAAACAGCGCTTGAGGAAGTGGAGAAAGGGGGCGGGGGGGGAGATATCGATTGTAGCTGACGAGGTGGGTGTTATTGACCGAAAATATCTTGAGAATCAATTACCCTCAGGATTCAAGTGCAGAGTGACCGCGAGGCATCCGCTAACGGTTTTGTTTAATCAATCATGTTAAGTATGCATTTTTACAATGGTTTTGTTTTTTATCTTTCATTGCATGAAGAATGTATGGTCAAACTGTAAGTTAGTTTATTCCATAATGAGATGTGAAGGGAAAAGAATCGGACTGAAATACTGAAGACATTCGGAGAACGATTTATTGGTAACACACTACTAAATGTGTTTTCGTAGTATGCCCAAAAACTAATACTTTATTTGAAGATTTCAAAGGTCCTAAGATAAGTTTTCAGAGGTCTTAACTTGAGTTTGGAAATTTTTAATCTGAGTAATCAATCTGAGACTTTCAAAATCCAAAATTGTAATTTTTCAAGGCCTTGTTTTAAAACTTTTAGATTTCATGAGTTATTGCTGATATTTCTCGATTTATCATGCTTTATGCAAATTTTTGAGAAACTGTCAAACAGATTGTCATCAAGGTCGATAAACAATAAACAGTTCCTCAGTTTTTTCGTTATTTACTAACTCACAAAGTTTCGGGCACCTATTTTTCTCCATTTTTACTAAATTTTTGTGAATTTTCGAGAAAGCTTGGTAAAAAAGTAAACAAATTCTTTCACGATAATGAAACTTCGCTAATCTTTCGTAATGATAAAACTTGAAAATCGTGTATTTTTCGTGTCAATCTTATCGATTGTTTTACAGGAACTAAAAATATAAAAACTGAGGGAATATTCGCAACAATTCCTTGAGTTGTGGCTTTTAAATAATTCACATTTAGATTTTACTAACCTAACTTGATTGTTTTCTTTACGTTAACTTCTAAAATATCTAATCGAATGTTTTAACTTGAGGATTTTTAAATTCGAAATTCAAAACTGTCAAAAGTCTCAATTTCTTAATTTTAAAATATACAACTTTGGATTGTGACTAATCTCAATTGACGAATACCAATCTCAAAATAAAGCTACTATTAGGTTAGCTGCTATTTTTAGGCTTACGGAGGGAAAAAAAAATAGATTTTTTAACATTTTTACTGTGGTATTTAGGGTATCAACATTGAATTGGATTTAAGATGAAAAATTAAAAGCCCCTTAAAAGTGAATGATGAGTGTTTAGTATTGGATTGCTTGAAGTTTCCAATTACTAGAAAAATCAAGAACATTCTTAAATTTTCTTCATTTTCATTTTTTGTTTTTCCATAAACAAAATCGAGCATTTTAATTAGTTTTCTCAATTCGTTTTTTTTTAACTCAGAAGATTTCTGCAAAAAATTTTCAGCGATGTACTGGCAATTCCAAATATTCAGGTCTGTTGTTCACCCCAGAAGTCATATTGTCCCACACTGTGACTCACCTGGTCGCACGCTAGTTGTTTATCATCGTCGTCATGTGCATTTTCTATTCCACCCCACCTTCCCGTCTTCTGTATTTTTGCTCAATGCAGCCACGTTGAATCCGATAAAAAGGAATATCACACCGAGGAATCGGGCGCGTAATCGTCGTGGCATGAAGGGCGGTCAACCCCTCTGGTAAACAGTACTAGTGTAGAATGAGCGCGGGGGTGTGCGCGCACCAGTGCTTATCTCGCATGGCTCGAGGGTAAACTCAACCCCTCGCCCAAAGAAGAAGGAGGAAAAACCGAGTGAGGGCGCCAAGCGCGTCGATAAAATCCTCGGTCGGTGGACGCCCGACCCTTCGTCATATCCTAAAGCTGTAATTTCTTTAAATAATAAAACCCCTCACACTTACCTCCCTGTAGAAGATTTTCTTTTCTCCAGGAAAAGAGGATTGTTACGAACATCAAACAGGAAATTACTTCTGTGTCAATAAAATTTAATACCACATGAAGTTTCCACTTGAAAAGTCCCTTTTCCCAGTACCAAGCGTTGATGGGAGAGCAATGTTTGTAAAGTGAATAGAATCAATTGCAGTGCTATTACCCGAGGCAAAGTGTATACACCAGTTACGAATGAATTGAAGCACTTTGGGTTGGGGGGGGGGGGGGGGGGGGCGGAGGGGGGGGGGGGGGGGGGGGGGGGGGGGGGGGGGGCACACAGGAGAGGCGGCGGTATCGGTGGGGTCGATTGGGGCATAGATTCCTCGAGAGAATTTACTCGTAGTTTGTAAAGAAGAGGAGGAGAAAATGAAAACAGGGTGGAAGATAGGGAGAGTTTGTATTTGCTCCGTAGAACCAATACTGAGACCCCTCCGAACTTCGATCAACGCATCACAACCGGAATATGAAGAAACGTATCAGAGTGAAAAAAACATTACTATGAAGGATGTGAAGTGGATGGGGGAGGAGGTTGGAAAAGCGCCTGGAACATAACTTGAAAAATATTCAGGAAGCCGAAGAATTTCCACTCTTTTATCATCCCCATGTGTTACAACACAACCTTTCCCTCTTCTTGTTTAATCCCACGCAGAACGTTTTGGTTATTATATTGAAGAGGTGGGACGCTACGTGCCTCACTGAAGGTTTTCCCTAACTGCAATTTACCCTCTGTACATATTCCTTTATCGCTAACCCACTACCGTAATTCCAATCGTGCTTGACTCAGCTTTTACACACAGTAACCACAGCCGAGGTATTTCAACTCTGACGAGGGAGATGAGGGTCTGTTGATTCTAATGACGGGCTCTTTTTTTATTTCAAGATGAATTATTTGAGGTGCCATTTATCATGCAAATGGTTAGAGGCATGAATACATTCTCCACCCATACTCTTCTATTTTTTTTTCTTCTCGATTGAATTTAATTAATCCTAATTTTATATTCAAGGAGAATGGAGAATCAATGAGTGTGGTACAAAGAACTTTGAATGTCTCA
>JAPYZN010003106.1:0-18428 GCA_030522865.1 Psyttalia lounsburyi | reverse complement strand
AGTATTATGTTCTGATTTCGAGTTTCTCGAAACATTGAACAGAGGGCGATTATACTTGAATTAAATTTTTGGAGGAGTTATGGCACTTGCCCTTCTCTATTCACTAGAGGGGGATATAGCCAACCAAGGAATAGAATAGAATCATCAATCTGCAGATGTTTGAGATGAACTGTTTCAGATTTCCATAACAAAGTCTACGATGTATTTCTCTACATTAAAGTGTAGCCTGATTAGCGTCAATGATTTCAATTATGAGTCAAGACAGTAGATTAAGCACCGACAATTGATTAATTATTTGAAGTGGAAAGTGAGACAGAGGTTATGTTCCCAAGAGTTCCCAATTGAAAATACTAAATAACGTAAAAACGGTAAGTTTTTTGTTACTCATTTCACGGGGTTTAATATTATATTAACAGCTAGATTCCTAGCAACGGTTATTTTCTCTGTAAATTCGGATTTGCGAGAATCAGCAGTCAGTTCCGTTTTCAAAACATGATGTGAATCTGTCGGTTATGTGTAGACGATTCAAACGTTTTCAATTCTATTTTTTTTTCTTAGCATTTCAACGTTTTTTTTTATAGCCATTTGTCCTTATTTTATTTATAGAGCGAACATCTTACTAATGCAGGCTCACGCCGACAAGTATTTTTTTGAATGTTACAACTGACTTTACAGACGTATGAAATCATTCAAATCTTTCTCGGTGTATTTTCTCATTGATGCTTTAATTCTAAATCTTAACTCGTTCTAGCTATTAAATGCCGGTATTACAGATATCAGGATAAATGCAATTTAAAAAAAAAAGAGACGGTGGATTGGCGAAGCCACAAGAGTAAAATTTAAAAATCTGGTAGTGACTGTAACTGAGATTTGCAGCACTGGACCTAAGCCAAATTCTAATTATTAGTATAAACGGATTCTTCGTCACATGAGCAACATAGTTTTATTATATCCACAAATTTGCTGAAGACTTTCCTCCCTCAATTTCTGTACTCTTGTGCGATATTTGTCATTTTTTTCAGTTTTTAATACTAATTGAACCGCCGCTATCCAACAAGTGATAGAATTTCTGATTTTTTTTCTCACCATGCTACTGAAGCAAAAATGATTCGTCAATTGCGAAGACAATGTAATCATATGTGTTCAATGACTTTGCAATTATGTTCTACAATTTCTTGAAAAAAGAGGACATGTCGACCTCTATCTTGGTCATTGATATGACATTTTATCAAATATAAAGTAATACATTGTTGTAATGGCTTTTGAAGTTGTATAGAAAGGAAAATCATTCATAAAGTAACAATGTATAATTTTAAAAAAAAACTTTTTTTTTTATACATTATGTTATGTCTATATGTGATATATATATATATATATACTGAATCGATCGGTCCGAAATTTTATACATAATTGTGGGCTTATACCCCTAATTAGTGTACTGAATCTCACTTGTCTACTCCACGTTGTACGTATGTTAAAATCACCACATTAACTTGAAAATGAAAAAAAAATTAGAAAAACTTCATTTGGTAACTTTTGTATGGGATATTCTGTATACATATATACATTAGACTGAAATTTGTGACTTTTGGGATCATAAGTATATTGTATCTTCATGTTTCACGAAATTCGACATTATTTACAATCCGAAAAAATAACAATCGCTTAAATAAAAGGTTTCCATTCCAAAAGAAAAGAAACATTTTTGTTCTGATAATTCTGTTCTGTTCTAGGAATGATAACTCTTGGCGCAATATTGCACAGAATTTTTTTGTGTGATCATCAAAAGTGATCATTATTACTTCGTACTTTTGAAAATGTTTTCAGAATGTTGTTAACAATAGTACAAAGGCCGGTACAGAGCATTCTTTGTGATTTCGTGGTCATGTTCAGTGCAAAATCAATGAATCTGTTATACTGAAAGCCAGGTTACTACATTTACAGGTAAATTGCGAAATTTCAATTTGCTGATAATTGGACTTTCTACGAAACAAAAAAAAAGCTCTGCTACACCTTTCAATGATTTTTTTTTCATAATCCATTTCTGTTTATTGGGACTTTTCTATGCAAGGCAATATTGTCAAACAAAAGAGTTCAGATAATTCACTGTGGCAAAATAATAAAAAGAAAAGTAGATACTGTACCAAAAGCTAATCAATCCGGGCCTTAAAGATATTTCTGTTATTACAAGGGCATTATGAGAATAAGTTTTTAATTATAGAAAAACGAATTTTTACACAAGATGTTTTCGCCCATCTATATAATATCTTATAGTGCCCGCTCTTAAAATTGTGAAAATCGTAATTTCTCTAGAGTTTTATCTTAAATGTGTCAATTAAAGTTTATAAGATAACACAAATGAAGGCGACTGAGTTGACACGAAATGCACTCCTGAGAAAGATCTTTGGAGGTTTTCTCCTGAAATATCCTATCTTAAAGAAGATAATTCGGACACAAAATTCACACTGAAAAATCTGAATTCGTATATAACGTTCTCACCATGGGAGATAAATTACAGTTGATAAAATGAAAATAATTGTAACCCACATGGTAACCACCGTTATCTATGACTGGGGGAGTAATTATGCACGCTGTCAGCACTCGTTTATTTTTCCTTCCTTGGTGAGAAATTAGTATGACAGAATTATGGATACGGGATGAACGTACATAATTTTAAAAAATCCAGAAACTTTCTTTCAAATATCCATGATTGATTCCAGGATTCAATTGACAGGAAATAAATGTAACCATGTCATCAACGCCAAAGAAGGGAAATCCATGGATGACTTGTGCCAAATGCAGTGCCATAATCTCTGAGAAAGATACGAACATTCACACCATCAATTGTCCGCCCTCTGATACATCATCTGATGCGATCCACAGTTACATTCGAAACTCCACCTTATACAGTAGCTTGGAGGCTTACAAACAGCAGGATCCCCTAAAAAATATTTCTCAGCGAGACACCCACGACATGGTATTTATGTCCAAATCAGCTCTTCAATTGTGCGATATAGCGATTGGAGACAGAGTGATTTTAACATCTGAAAATGGGACAATTATCAAGACAGCATGGCCAATAAACGACAAATTCTTAACAACTGTTTCCCTCACAAAGCATGCCATTGAAACTTCAGGAATGAAAGGACGAGTAAAAGTACAAAAATTCGATTGCCCTGTATATTTAGCCCAAGAAATAATCATTAAATTAGTTGGGAAAATATCAAAACTGAAAGTAACAACAGATTTGCAAGTTTTAATAAAAAATCATAACGAGAGAAAAACCTTCTGCGTTGGCACTAAAATAGATGTTCCATACTATGGGAAAAATTTAACATTCAAAATAACAAAAATTATCGGACCTACCGAACCTATTGAATGCATCGAAAATTCGTTTCATCAAATGAGTATCGATGAAAAAATGCCAAGATTCTTCGAATCTTTGTACAGCACAAAATGGTCGATAATTGAAGAGAAACCTTTGAAAGTAAACCGGAAGGTACAAGCAGAAATAACTTTGGAACATATTGGAGGGTATCACGAACTTATTGGAGAATTGATAGACATTCTGGATATGATTCTAAAAAAATCTAGGATTATAAAGGGTTTAAAAATCAGCAAGGGAATTCTCTTGTATGGAACTGAAGGTGTTGGAAAAACTGTAATAACATCCGCTCTCTTAGCACACTATAACATTAACGTTTTCTCCATAAACCCCAGTGATCTCATGATTCAGTCCGTAGATAAACCCGAAACTTATATGACAAAAATATTCTCAGAGGCAAAAATTCAAACTCCAAGTGTAATTTTAATCGAAGACTTAGACATTTTATGTCCCAAGAAAATGGGGAATGCATCGCCGAATGAGAAACGTCTTTTGGCGACGGTCATCAATGAATTGACCCAGTTACAAACAAGTGATGTGGCTACTTTGGTGTGGGCCACAACTTCAAAGCCCGACTGTGTTAATCCATTTTTGAGAAGACCAGGACGAATTGATAGGGAGTTTGAAGTTCCTGCACCAACTCCTCAAATGCGAAAAGAGATCATTTCTAAACTATTAACGAAATTTCCACACTCGTTGATTGAAAAAGACATTGATCAAATAGCATTTGTCACTCATGGATTTGTTGGTGCCGATTTGAATTCCTTGTGTTCTAGAGCAGCTACGCATGCTACAAAACGTGAAAGGCAGATTGATAGCGAAAACGAGATTAAAATTACGCTAGAAGACTTTAATTACGCTTTGACTCAAGTAAAACCATCGGCGATGAAAGAAGTACTAGTAGAAATTCCAAACGTCAAGTGGTCTGACATTGGGGGACAAAAAGAATTGAAGCTAAAACTTCAACAGGCGGTAGAATGGCCTTTAAAATATCCCCAGGCTTTCTTAAGATTAGGAATAACACCTCCGAGAGGTTTATTGATGTTTGGTCCACCGGGATGCTCAAAAACTATGGTTGCCAGGGCTCTTGCAACAGAAAGTAAATTGAACTTTATTAATATTAAAGGACCTGAATTGTTTTCGAAATGGGTAGGCGAGTCTGAGAAGGCCGTGAGGGAGGTATTTAGGAAAGCAAAACAAGTTGCTCCTTCTATTATTTTTATTGATGAAATTGATGCACTGGGAGCAGAGAGAAGTAGTGCCACTAGTACCCCTGGCAATCAAGTGCAGGAACGGGTGCTCGCGCAGTTGTTGACTGAACTAGATGGAGTGACTGCTTTGGGGAATGTGACATTTGTTGCTGCCACCAATCGACCCGATAGAATTGATAAAGTATGATTGATTCATTTTTTTTCTATTTTAATACAATAGGCAAATAATGCCAAAAATGTTTGTTAAATAGTCTATTTTGTATCTAAAACGAAAACATTAGTTTTCTGAAAACTGCTCTTTTTATTTAACTACCTATGAGCAGATGTACGCCAACTCGACGACCGAACAAATAGGTGTTGGAAATTTGTTACCCAAGTGTTATCTGAGAATTGGGGCATCTGATGAATTTTTTTGTATATTTATAATTACGGAAATGATTTTTTTTTTCATCGCGCCGCAAGACTTTAGACTTTTAGACCACTTAGGACGTTTTTATACAGACCGAATGTGAAATCAAACTCATAGGCATTTTCCATTCTGCCTTGGGCACCCACTTAGTCGATAGGAGCTCTCAGTAAGTTGCTGAGCTCTGCGAGCCCATGAACGTAAATCTGCTTGATGCACGTAGTCTCGATAACGTTTCATCGAAATTCGTCCAGATCACTACTTTTTGTTCTCCAATAGTGAGGGGCTATGAAAAGTTATGATCTTTTTCCAAAACGAAGTCATTTTCCTGTAGACAATCCCATTTATTTCTCTTCACTGAAGTATTTTCTCACACATGACATTTGATTTTCCATTGATCATTCCCATTTGCGGGTGTCAATCGAAACATTTAACATGAAAAAATTATGTGAAATTTGAAAACAAACAGAAATTAACAGTGACCCCATCTCATAATTAATTATTTCCACCACTCCGGCCGTTTAACACTATTCACGAGAATATCCCTAGATACCTCACCGAGCGTTTGATATTTGTCACGGTGCAAACTTCATTGCCATCTCCATAGTTAGCGGCCATCATTTATCAGACCATTGGTCGATTAATTCCAAAATTTTTTTTAGTCACTATTCAAATTGTACTGAATTGATTTTAATAAATCTGGCGGCATTGGAATCGCATATTTTTGTTCGTCATATCCCTCAATTCTTTTACCAGGCTGGAAACATCGCCCTGTATATTTAGTTTTAATAATGACTGCCGAGATTTCATAGTATATAAATATGTAATAATTTACTTTTACTAAATCGAGGAAATTAAAAAAAAATCATAACTCCCGCAATTATCGATATACTCAATTTTGTCTCCTTAAAATATGCACCTAATCTCCAACTCGAACAAAATCGGAAGATAAATCAGCCAATATCGACTTTTTGGGTAGTTGATTTGACATGAATCTGCTCATCTACAGATTTTTCAGAATAAAAAAACACCATTTTTGAAGATAAATGTTTTAAATCAATGTAATTTTTACGAATTTTGGAGTTCTATTCCGTCGTCATATGAAATCGTCGGGTTTTTGTTTTATAAACAACAAAACCTTATTAATAATTGAGTTGGATCAATAATAACGGAAACATTGTACAACAATAAAAAATTGATTATACTGGTCAGGGATTAACGCGTTGCAATGGTGATTTTCAGTAACATTGAACTAGGTTTTGGGGAAAGCTGGAGAATGCTTAGTGAGCGTTCATTATTTTTTATTGTCAAAAGATGTTAACACTCGGATAAGTGATTTCTGAAGGTCTTCAGTGACAGTTAGTCTTTACCTAACTATCATATGTGTAATGAACCGGGGATTCAAATTATTAAATCGATGAACAAATTTCAAATGCCTCATGAAATACGTTCTATATAATAAACTGTACCAATGACATAATTATTTTGGAAAACACCCATTTGAAATAAAAAAGAATAGAATCTTGGGAGTAGGTTCCAAATTTGTGAAGATCCTCAGGGTTGAGATGATTGAAGGAATGCCAATTAAAATGAGTGATCAGTATAAAATTATCACCATTTATCTAAAAAAATTGAGTTTTCTCCCCAAGGTGTTTTCTAACTCAAAGAAATTCATAATTTCTTGTATAGATATCTTACTCGTGATCAGAATAAATCAATTCACCCACTGCCGACCAACTTTGAATCAGCTGGATACTAATTATCTTTTCCATTATTTTTCTTTTTACATTTCTCTATATGAACATCAAATATCACAAATATTTTTTGTTACAGGCACTTCTCCGACCTGGACGTCTTGACAGAATAGTGTATGTCCCCTTGCCAGATTACGAAACTCGATTAGAGATATTCAACCTTAAATGTCGCAAAATGCCTATTGATGAGGATGTAAATATCTCAGATTTAGTTGATCTCACAGAAGGTTATTCTGGTGCTGAAGTTCAGGCAATTTGCCATGAGGCTGCCTTCAAAGCACTCGAAGAAAATTTAAACGCATCATCAGTTTCAAAAGAGCACTTCAAAACAGCATTATCCAATGTGAAACCTAGAACACCTCGATCCCTTGTGGAAATGTATGAAGAATACGTGAATAGGATTGAAAATTAGAAAAAAAAAATCATAACTTGGATTTTTGTTTATTTTTTCAAGGAGATTATATTACACTGAATTATTCAACATGTACACGAGAAAACACACTCTTCGAGCCCATAATACTTTTTATTTTTTTCATCACCAACTAATTGCTAAACTTCCGTGGTATTTTACTTTTAAGTTCACTTTTAAATCTTCAATAATGCTTTTGATATACTAGTATCGGTAATCACGTGTAAAAAAGAAACTCATGGAATTCCTAGAACGCCAATTACACATTTTTATAATATATCGAGTCGGTATTAATCTTCAGTGACAAATAGGAAGCCTAACAGTATCAACTACATAAATTTATTCATGTTCCATATATAGTTGAAAGTGAAATCAAAGATTGGTACAAAAGAAAAATTGAATATGCTGGAATCAATTCATGAATATGCAATAATTTATATTTTATATATGTACAGGGAAGTTTATATTTCAAACTAAACACCACATGATAATCATTAACTTCAATTATTTACAAACACGATAGAAAAATAATTTTTTTTTATAAAGAAGGAGAAAATGCAAAAAACTTTTTTTGAGAAAAATCATCATTTTTGGTCATTAGAACACCACATTTCACGTTAAAATATAATCTTCTGATCTTCTTTTGAATCGTCCCAGAAGCAACAAGAAAAAAAATACCAATTAAACGAAAAGGATTTCAAGCACTCATTTATGCACTCAAGTTGCCAGTTAATACACTTTGTTCACATAATCAATAATAAATTAACATGGTAGTTGTAACCAATAATTTGTAAATTAAGTAAAATGAGATAAGTAAAATTCACTTTAAACTTAATTGATGATTAATACTGTAAAAATTCCTCGATCTCCCTTAATCATCAAATAATCAGATATCTCTTTTTACAACTTTACTGAAATCATTTTGAGTTCCAGCAAAATTATGTCGAAATCAATATTGCATTTTCCATTTTTTCAAATCTACCCATTCTCACATTCTTTTTTTCATGCCCACAGAATGAAATTATCTACTGTTCGCGGAAGTTTAGTGAAAATTTAACCCGCCGTTTATGTTTATTTCACTCGACCGGATTGCTCCATGCAAACTCCATGGCCAGACGTGGGATGTCAGTGCTCGCTGAAGATTCATCTTCACTACTCGTAGCGGAAGCTTCTTCGGAAATCATGGCTTCTCCTCCTGCTTCTTGAGGTCTGGGTCCAGCTATTTGCTGATCATTAGCAACGTTGACAGAAGCTTGACCTCCAGGAGACGCTGATGGGTCACTCCTTGGCCTCCTTCTTACTGGAACTGGTGTAGAATTGTAGGAAGGAGTCCAACCATCTTCTCGCATGGCATCGGAAGTGGAAACACTTTTAGATCTTGCTCTGATATCCAATGATTTTCTGGGAGCTCTCCTCAAGGAATTCTGCCGCGAAACCGTTGGCGTTGTGTTATTAGTGGGTAAAGGATCAGATGACTCATCAATCTCTAACGTCCACGATACTGAATCACCCTTTTGCACCATGAACTTGATCATTGACGAAGAGGTTGGATTTTTTTCTGCCGTTATCGAATGATCAATGTGTTCAGCGCCTAAAGACCGCGACAGCCTATCAGGGGTTGCAAGTTGGTTCGCCAAAACACTTACGACTTCATTCTTCTGTCTCAATCTCCATTGGAGCTCCTCATTTCTCTGTGTAAGTCGTTTGTTGTGCTTTGAGACCTCATGAAACGAACCCAGTAAAATTTCATTCTGATGAGATAGAGTTCGTTCGTACGACTCTTTACTCTGCAATTGGGCCTTCAGATCTTCACATCGGGCTTCGAGAGACTCCACTTTTTGTTCGAGGGTGTCTTTCCCTTCAACGTCACGTCTTAGGATCTCTATTTCACTTCGCATCGAAGCATTTTCCTGGCTTCGTAGTTCTAGAACTGATCTTAAGGACCAAACTTCGGCATGGAGGCTTGAAGAATGATCATTGCTAGCTTCCGCATTGATTAAATTATTTGATTTTTTTGACTCTTCAAGCTCAGTCTCAAGGCTCTGAATTTTCAAATGCTTCTCTTTTAGTTTTTTCATTAATAAATTATTTTCGGATTTAAGTTTACCGTTCACTCGTTGTTTCATTATTAAAATTGGCTTAATGCAAGATTTTAAAGACTCCAATTCTTGCTTAATAGGATCTTCCGTAAGAAATGGAGCTGACAACTCGTGGGAAGTCCCCTGGACATTTCCCTTGCAAAAATTCTGCTCTAGCTGTAACAAGTGCTCCGATCTGAGTCGTTCGAGGGCGATCTCATGCTGTTTTATTAATTCGTCAAGAGAAGTTTTCAGACGCTCGGCAAAAGCAGATCGTTCGTTGTGCAGTGTGTTCTGGAGGATTGAGATTTGTTCAGTGTATTTGCCTTCTAGGTCTACTCGAAGATCGTTTAGGGCTTTCAAATGCTCCTCACGCTCTAACGCGAGCGTCTCCTGTAAAGTTATTTTGGCTTTACTGGATTCGCACAGAGATTGTTGTACTTTATTTGAATACTCCTCGTTCTGGAAATATACAAATGACATTATCATTTCATTTTAATACTTTCAATTGCAATCAAATCAATGCTAGGAGATTATAATCGTCTTGATAAAAAAACTTCTATTCATAAGAAACACACATTCTGGCGCAGCCATCATTTTATTCAGTAATGAATTTTCCATATAATTTTATGGGTAATTCATCGAAACCAAAGATCTGGACAATGAAGTTATTATTTTCCACTTCTAAACGTTTACATCGAGCGTAAAACAACAATGTTCGGAAACAAGTCTTACTCGTATCTAGAAAATCTGTTATTAAAAATTATCAAAAATAGTATATTTCGTAACAAGTGAAAAAAAATGGTTTTTGGCGAGTGGGAGGTTTGTATCATGAGCCGAAGGCGAGGGATATAATCCCACGAGTCAAAAAACACTTTTTTTACGAGTTACGAACATAATTTTTCATCTCAATGTGTCGAAATAGTATATTTCGTAACAAGTGAAAAAAAATGGTTATTTTTCATCTCAATGTGTCGAAAAAGCACTTTTTAGTCACTCGACGCGAAGCGGAGAGTGACTGAAAAGTTACTTTTCCGACACAGCGTGATGAAAAGTTACTTTTCCGGCACAGCGTGATGAAAAGGATTTTTCGGTACCAAACATCCAGAGTGATGATGCAGTTTTGTCCCGAAAATCAATTTAATAATTTGAAAACTAATTATATTGTTTGTACAAGCAAAAAATGTCATTTCGAATACTTCTTCGTCGTTATTCGATTTTCCCAAAAGTATATTTCAGCCGAAAAATATTTATTTCATACAAATCAAAATATAATCGATTGGTGTTTCAGCTATTCAATATTTAACCCTATTATACCTTAGGAGTAATATATGTGTTGATAAATCGTTAAAGTCTCTGTATAAGAAGTATTTAAATCCTGAAGAGGCCTCATCTTGTGTGAATGATCAGCCACTTGAGCCAAGCCTTTCTCCGATTTTCGCGAAAAATCAATTATTTGTGTTTAAAACTTTCAAAATCGATTCATGCAAATACTTTTTTTTGGCAATATTCATCTAACGAGTTTATTATTCAAAATAACACTTGTTTACAAATTTATCCCTTTTTTTACTAGCACAAAACCACTTGGAGACTTTCTTCAGGAAATTTTTAGAAACACAAAAATATTATCTTTGTCATCTAAAGCACAATGACGGTGATGTCGATGGCTCAATCAATAATCATAATTAAGATTTTGTTTTTCCCTAAATTTCTCAATTTCTATAATGAATGAATTGAAAAAATAAAGAGCTTACCTGTCTTGTTAAATACTGAATCGTTAAACAGAGAGCCTCAACAACATTCTCCGTTTGTTTAATCCTAGCGGACTCATCCACACAAATAGTCTGTGTCCCTTGTTGACGAGTATCAATAGAAATTCTCGATGGAATAGGTGTATTAGAATTAGTATTGGAATCTCTCCTCACTGAATCTGAAATCAACAGTACAGGTGCCATGACCATTTCACACTCAAAAGTTTCCTCAACACACGAATTACTGCTAGAACACAAGTGAACTTGACGAATCATTAATGGGGAATGCGTTGTCCTGCACGTGTACTCGTTGACTGGTAAACATTTATTGTACTCGATGGTTTCACAGCTAACGGTCCTTTGACAATTGACTAATCAAAGTGACAGTATTCCTGGCATACCGCCCATAGGCACCTTAGACTCACTGTATTTAATGAGAGGAAGGTATAGCACGGTGGCAATGGAGATGGCACCATTACCATGTAGCCTTTTGACAGAAACAGATACGAAGCACAGAAAATAATTGTCAAGGAATTATCCTACTGCCTCTCTCGCTCAGGATTTCAGTAGATAACAATAATGAATTGAAGAGCCTGGTATCCACGTAGCAAGCAGTACGTTGAGGGCGAAGGTACTTTTTACCATTTACTTGATATAATTGAATTATTCAACTTTTATCATCAGAATGAATAAATAAAAGTTCATTTAACATGAAACTGTCACCCACGAGTTTAATCCAGAGGATTGAACAACCGGACGTGCCAATTCTCAACAGGCCGTCTGCACTCGACGGTATACTTTCAATCAAGGTTAAATTTTCTATTTTCATTAATATTAATTCCCGACAATGAATTGAAAATAAATTCTCAGTAAAATCTATTCATAGTTTCAGTTTAATAAAATATTAATGATGTGTGTAATTCATTGTAGTACTTTCTAAGTCATTTTAGGCAACACGTTCGAATTTGTAGTTTCGAATGATATTGGAGTTGACTATTATCTATAAATCGATAGAGGAATTTGGGAGGGGGGTCTTAAATAATTAAGATATGACGACACGTTATGTTTCAGACATTTCAAGATCATTCCAACACGACGCATACACCTCTACTAAATTAGCTTGGAGCCACGTCTAACTACGGACGATCATTGTAAGCTTTTCGCGCAGTTATTTCCCCACTACTCTTTTGGCACTACCTACCCACTAAGTTCAGTCCAAAATATATTTTCTTAATCGTAGTGCATTTGTGAAAGATTTCTTTCGTTAGAAAGTTCTCCACATTATTATAATTTGTTAATTGTTCATAGTGTTTTTATTTCCAAATGGAAGCTTATAATCATTTTAGGTTCGTAGTCTTTAATTTAAATGAGAATTTACGTACAACAGTCTGAAACGTAAGAAAACGAAATTTGATGATTATGTATGTCAACAAGGTAAACAAGCTCGTCGCTGCCTCCCGACTGGTGAATTTTTACAAAATTAAATAGTTTCAAAAAAGTAATTGTGTCAAATTATAGTTCTAATCAGGGCTAAGTCTGTGTAAAATTTCAGACCGATGGAACGTATATTTACTGAGAAAAAAACGATTCCCTTGTAAATAATCTATCAAGAGTAGTTTTTAAACCGATCGATCAATTCGACATTCGTTTGCAACATGTTCGTATCGACACATTCTGTCTACATAAACCTAAATATCCGAATTCGCTCATTAAACCGCTTTCAAATTAATAAATTACAAAGATCTTTTGTGGACTTGTATCATAAAAGACCTACCATTAAGACATCTGCAGGCTATTTTTTTAATCTACTCGATGGAGAGCTTTTTTAAGACAATTTTAGGCGGAATTTTTTTCTAGAGAAAATATAGAGTGTCCGAGAGCAGAGTGCACTGTTGTTTAGGATTGCGTGAAAAATTACTTTGGAACAAGGAAAACTTGATGCTCTTGTTTGTTTACACTGAATATTTTTGTCCGTTAACTTATTGGTAAGTATCCAATAATTTTGAAACTTTTGGAGATTTACAACCACTTAATGTCTATATGGAGAATTCAACTTATTGGGGATCAGTAATTCTATAGAAAAGCAAATTCAGAACTATTTCAAAATTCTTAGCCCGAAATTCACCGCAACTGCAAGATTACTCCTGAAAATTTGAAGTAACTCTTGATGTATAAAATTATCCAAATCAAATAATTTGAGAGTTTTGATTATTGGAGTAATTCATAAAAAATGGAAAAATTCCAAATAGTACTTAACAGGAGTCCATCGAAGTAACACCCGTTTTAAACTCTATCTGATATTCTCATCTCGTTGGCTATAGAGTTAATCCATATTTCTCAATTGACAACAATGAATCTAACTAAATGTGGTAAACTTTACTCTGCCGAAATATTTCATGTCTTCTAGAACCAGTCAATCTCAATTTTTCCATAGTTTTGTACTTCATAATTCCAAATATTGACTAAATATATATCTATCATGTAAATTCAAATGTTACTCATTTTACCAAGATGACAACTCAGTTTCCTTCTTAAAATTAGAAAAGTATTTGAATGTTCTTTTTTTATGAAATGAGTTTGAGCTACCTTTTGTGGCGGATGAGGGTGTTGATGCAGCTTGTTTCAGAGAGTGAACAATTCCATTATTCGGCGTTGAACGTCGTGACAATGTGGACTTGCGAATCGGTCCCGGGCTCTTTTCTGTTGAATCAAAGAAATAGAATTTCATGGATAGCGGGAATTGTAGGGCGTCAAACATGTCAAGATATATAGCTCACTGTGATAGCTTACCCAGATTAACCGGCGATAAATCAAGTGTACCGGCCTTTTTGGCATCACTACTGGGAACACGAGACTTGAGGGTCGTTCGACCATTGACGGTTCTTCGTTGTTGGGTCACTGCTGTTATGGATCGTTCTGAATAATTGTATATTATTAGTGGTCAGCTTTATGAGAGGGAATCAATCGGATTGGACTAGATTTGTGCCTTTAAAATGTTAGAATCACTTAAAGGATTCCTTCAGTGCCGAAAAACATTGTAATGAGCAAGTTTAACTGTCTTTGCTTTATGAATACGTATTACATGAATGATTTTCGAGAAATAAAAATCTTGAAATCAGGAAATATGATGATGCTTTTTGAAATATGTTCAAACAAGGTTTATTTTATTGGCAACCTCAAATTTTTTTTATTTTGTTAATCAAAATCAAGAAATTGATGTAACTATAATTATAAAAACCTAGGCTTTATCTGAAATACTGGCATAATTTCATTCTGATAATACAGTGCTTCTGAATCATACAGGGATCTTGATACGATTTCAGAAATTATATATTTTTAGGTGAGGAAGACTGGCAATACTCGATACTCTTACGGAATAAAAACGTTATACTCCTATCCATTATACTTGCACCCCTAATATAGAAATAAACCCAAATTTTCTCACATGTCTCGGATATGAAAAAAAATCATTGCCTCCCGAAGTACCTCGTTTGAAGCTTCCAAATCCTATTTTGGATTCTCGAACAAGATCAGCTCGAATCGGCACTGTTCTGCCCTTGGAGCCCTGTTGCCCCATGATGACAGCCCCCAATACAACCACAGCAATAATTACAATGAAAATTACCGAAATTTTGCCTCTCAATTTTATGACAAACTAAGGATAAAACCAATTTCTCTGCATTCAATGCCGCAATCAAGCTGAGAGAGCTCTATCTAAACGATGGCCATCACCTTGACCATGAGAAGCTGCACTGAGCCAATGCCCGCAGTTTCATCGATGCCTACATCGTACATTTTTGCCCTTGGTAACTATTCCGAGACGAAATTCCACTACAGGTATCTCAGCGGCCAATCACCCGGCTGCCTCACAGATTAGCAAGGTATCATGGGCCCCTTTTACCCCCATTTTCACTCCTAATCCACTACCGCAATATATCCATGAATTATTGAACACCCTCATATACATCGCGAACATAATAACTTCTAAATAATTATCGTATGTTTTATTTTCACAGCCATAGTTTCAATACCACGATTGTACACTTTATACAGTTCGTACAATAGTACAATATTCTCAGACCTTCGAACATTACAGGCTTATATGTAAGTGAAAAGCCTCCAGAATGATTCTCATCTCATCTCATCGACCTTGGATCAAACACGTGGCTGCCAGGTGGTACACCTGTCTACCTTTTACACCGAATGAATCTTATCCAAGTGGGGGAAACATTGCGAATAGCGCCAGGAGGCAAGGCAACGGTAAAGGGTCTAGCGGTGAGAGCGACGCGATTCTCGAGACAACCGAGAAGCCAACGGGATAGAACCTCGAGGAATATACAATGCCGGAAATAAACGGGTATATGCCGTTGACCTGGTGACGCGCGTCCAGAAGTTCTAGTTTTGCTTCACTGTTTTCACTGATTCATTCTGATATTTTCAGTATCCAAAACTGGAACACGTCTATTATTATAATAAAGACGAATTTATCGGAACAATTTTTAATCAATATTCGAGTCTACCGAGGATTTAGTTAAAATTAAATGCCATGAAATCAATAGATTTGCGGGATTCATCAATGTAATCCAATGCAGGAAATGGGTGATTGGGATGCACTTTGCTGTTAATTCAACCGGACGTACTACCGAGGGTGACCCGAATAGAAAACGCGGGGATACTGAACTGTATGGAGATGTAGACAACTGAGAGGCAGTCAAGCAGCCTGGCGCATGCTGCTATGCGTATACCAATGCGTGTTATATGTATACGTATATAAAACTTTAACGAGTCGTGGGATTACGAGTGTCTCCGAGTGTGGCCGAGAAATAAATTGAAAGTCCAGCCGAGTGGTTCATGTAGACATCGGCAAGGTATGAATACAGTTCTCCAAAGTAGGGAGTTGTAAGGGTGCCAATCGTTTCTGATAGTTTTTATTTATTTTCTAGTTTGTGCCTATTCTGCGCCAACTGAGACAATTGTATTAATCTGTCTGATGAATTCTCAACTATAGGACACTGAGAAAAAACTATAATTCTGCTAATCGTATTTATTGTGGACAACCAATTGCTCGCGATTTCCATACGCAAATTCGTTTCAAATTCGTCTTTTAGAATATTTAATTAAATAATCTATTGAATTAATTGTTTGTTCTCAGTTAGTTAGAGTGATTTCTGTGACTTCTCAATTGGACTTTCGAATTATGATTTCTCTTAATTTCTCCTCTTCTATGATGTCCAGCAGATTCGGTTGGTGTTTTGATTTCATGAAAGCACTGAAGAAATCATGATGTGAGGGTCACAGTGGAGCATCTGCCTATAACGGCAATTTTCTACATAATATTGTAACATATGAGACTGTTAAAACCGGGCAAAAACGTTATATGTCGCATTTCATAGTACGCTCAGCTTTACGATGATCTATGTAATGATGGTCACTTTTCTCACTTTGGAACTAACGACCAAAAAAAGGAACCAGTTATCTCCAATGATTGTCAGTAATTCCTAATGTTGAAATATTTCGCTTATTCATTCCCGGATCCCACGGTTTTTCACTGTCATCGCATTCACTACATCCTTTTATCCTAAATCTCCTAATATTTTTGTTCAAAATAGAAGCTTTTTTTACTCCTTCACTTGAGGCGAAAATTATTGTAATAAACCTGAAAATCGAAAGGAAACATTTCTTCATTTCCCCGTATTTCATAACCTCTAGAAATTTTTCCAACACCATTTAGAGATCGATCTGTATGTACAACTGTATGTGGGCGTCCAAAATATTGTCATACGATTAGTCGTACACGAAAGCCGCGATGTATTCTGTTTTTCTTGGAAGCAATGCGCTTCGACGTAACTTAGAGTTCAGAGTCAGATTCTGAACAACATCAACTCAGTGGTTTTCTATATTTTTCACTAAAACTAACGACAAAAAAATTGAAAAATTACTTTTTCCTACAAATTTCATTATTTTTTTGTGACCAAACGATGGAATTGGTGAGTTTTTATGATAATCGATGTTGTTGTATGCAGTATGAATCAATGGTATGTAGAAATGTAGAAATTGGATTGCGATTTGGAATTTTTAATTCTAAAAATGGAGGCTAAAATGTTTCGAAAAAACTTTGCAGTTTCCATATTTACAACGAAAAATTTCCAATTAATAGTTTTGAATTTCAAATTTCCACCTTTGAATTTCAAATCAGATCGAGAAATTACATATGAGCCTTTTGGATATATACAGCAAATTTCTGATTTCAAATTTTTCACTTTTTCTGTCGATTCTGAAAGAGGTGAGGCTTGCGGATTCAATTTCATCTCTTGAAACTGTTATCCGTGTTCACCATGCGTCTAATATTATTAATAAAAAAAAACTTTTTTTACGAATTTTACAAAGTGTCATTTTTCAAGAACATGTATGATTTTTTAAATGCGAGAAAAGTGAAATTTTCTCATAAATCGATTTGAATGTTAGTGTTCTACTCATTAGGGATACGTCCTTCGTGAATTCATTCAATTGAAAATGACCAATGGAAATATACAGATCAGAAAATATACAGAATCAATGTTAATGCTTGTTAATTCCAAGCGTCTTGCAAGTCAGGAGATTTGAAAAAAAATTCATCAAACGATTCTTTATGTAAATTTACTTGATCCAAAAATATTCATGAAATAATTACTACCAAATTGTCAGCCTCTATTTATCTTTATCGACTTCATTACAGAAATTACGTTAGTAATGAGAAATGCGGGTAATGATGGAAATTTCTTAGATACTGATCTGCATACTTTTCTTGTCAAAGTCAGCCAATTTCCAGATAATTATAATCATCTAACGAATAGTAATGTCTACTTACTAGACACGGTTTCCTTGCTGAGACCGCTACTCAGATCACTCATGGAACTGCGGACCGAGCTGCGGGCAGTTTCTTGAATGGGAGAATTTATGCCTTGCCGTCCTCGCAATCGCCTGTAAAATAAAATCCTCCCCAGTAAAAATTTGTATTTCTAAGACTTAACCCTACCCTGGTAAAACAGTCCGATTACTTCCCACTCAGAAAGAATCAATCGGAATTAATGGTGTTTATGTCTTTTCCAATTCAATTGCGATTGATAGGTGGCGATTGAACTTGGAAGAATTATCGAAATTAGTAGGTACAAATTGGGGATATGATATGGAAATGTTATCGTCCGATTAGTTTTTCAGAAAAATAGCGGTTGGGTCATAAGTTATGGAAATAAAGCATCTCATCGGATCCAAAATAGTTACCATTTGTTTCCGATAGATAACAGGTTCTGGTGTATGGAAAAACATCGGACGATTGACGCGGAAATTCCGAAATACACCTGTTATTTTGAATTGGGTATAGAGAAGCTCAGAACATTGGAACTAATGGGAACTAATGAGGAACTTTCTTGAGCCCGATCCAATCTCATTATTATT
>JAPYZN010003105.1:0-10225 GCA_030522865.1 Psyttalia lounsburyi | reverse complement strand
CGACCGTGCGTAGCCTCACGGCGAACGCCGGAACTCCTAAATTCAGATTCTGAGGTTCATCCATTCAGTCGTCTCTCTCCCCACATGCTATGCTTAAATCCACTTCACAATGATTCCAAAAAAATATCTCGCTAAACAAAAATAATAAATTTCTATTTCACTGTGAGAAGAGATTCTCACACACTTCTATAAGTATTGATTGCGAAATGAGGTTGTATTTATGATGATAATAATCATTATCATAATAATTCCCAATGATCATGTACAAAATCGAAGAACATTTTGGTTCAGACAGAGAAACATCAACAATAACTTTCCAGTTGAATTGACCCTGTTTCTTTGATGGAAACGCATTCGGTATTTGTACATGTAAATATCCATTTCCTATATTTATTCAATGTTTTTTGTTGAAATCATCGAGCAGAAATTAATCCTCCTACATTTTCACGCGAAATATTCATCATAGTACCGGAAACTCAATAAATAAATTGGTTTTCGTAGGTATGATTTTTGTTGAGTTTTCTGTTGAATTTATCGTTTGTTTTCATACATAAAAGTGCCGAAGAATTATTGTACTATACGTTTACTCTACTTGTCCAAATAATTTTTCTCACATCTTCGTTCCATAATTATTCATTTTTCTCTCTCCTGGTGCCCCTGCGGCTTCAAGTAATTAATTCAGCCTGTTTGATGCAAATACTCTGCCTATTTATTCATGTTTTCATTTCAAACATTTAATTAATTTATTTTTCTGTGGAAATTGCCCAACAGAAATGAATTCTCTGACAATTTCACTAGTTAAAACCATCAAATTTAGTGGACTTCGACAAATATGTGCTATTGCAAATTCCATTAACTCTCGTCTGACTTTAAATTATCGAAACGATCGGTACATATGAGTTTGCGCCGCATTCGAAGCCGAGAGGTAAATTCTCAAATGTTATTAGTGAACAGAGATTGACTTGAAGGGATTTCACGGGACTACCCTCTGGCCTGATATTCGTCTCACAATATTAGGCTCTTCATTTTCGACCCTCATCATTGAAGTCGTCTCCTCGTTCAACTCTCTCCCTAGATAGCTGGAGGCTAAGTAGGGTAGCGCGAGCAATAGTCAGGCAAGTAGATTTAGTGCTCTCTGTGGGATTCGAAATTGACGGGTTACGTATATAAATGGGAGATCGAGGCTGTGCATTAATGGGATCTGCACAATAAAAATTCACTATAAAAGTGAAAAAAGGGCAACAAATCCTAAATAAAAAAATTGGTCGAAGTTGTTGGTCGCTCGCTATGCTCACTCCCATTATTGTTCCGTTGAACTACTATCTTCTCGACTAATTCTCAACGCGATTCGTAACGCAATTTTTTTCTTTTATTCGGCCCTTGACGAGCGTCGTAACGAACTTCCCGATAAGCTGAAATATTAACGTAGAAATTTACGGGGTGGGGGGTGGGGGGAAATTGCTCCCATGCTAATCAGATGTTGACCGAGTGATGATCTATCGATCACGACCTTGATCACTTCGATCGCATCACGCATGCGCCCGGGAGGGTAAACGAAAAAATATCCAAATGTACCCTTTTTTAAAAAAGAACTCAGGGTCGGGTGGGGGGAGGGGGTCCCCAACCTAATGTGGTCTGGTCCTAGACAAGACCTATTGACCGCGACTAAATTCGTGTCGATCGCATTTCCCATGTGCTCGGGATCGTGAACGAAAAAAACGGTCCACACACACACACACACACGCACACACAGACAGACATAATTCCAAAAACCATCGGGGAGCTTCTCCTGGTCATGAAACGTCGACATTTCATGAAATTAGCAATTTTCGTTTTCGGGGTGAAAACAATAACTTCCTTATCGGGAAGTTAATAATATTAAGTATTACCGATTAGGTAATATAACGTAGCTCAGAACTATACATACAACAAAATTAGGAATTACAATATTACCGAAAATAATATCGTTTATTTCACTTCCCATTTGTCACATATTACCGATTTCATATTTTATGTTATCTTTTCCTCCGTAGGTGAGAAATATACTATTTCCGCTCATTCCACTCATTGAACTATAGAAATATTTACAGTGCACAAATTCTGGCATAGTAAGTTGTCCTATGCAATTATCTGTAATCATTTTCCTTTAAATATCCAGAATGTTGCATAGCTATCGACATTCTCAATTCAGATGGTTTTCCACTTAATTTTTACCGTACAGGAATTGATTGAACTTTATAACTCACTGGTGAATAAAACATCTTTGGAAATTGAAATAACCAGTATCCGTTCTATTTGCTGCTCATTATAATCATCAATAGAAAGTGGAATCGACTCTCAATTGATCAGTACCTCATTATTCCAGAGCTAATTACACCTACCGTCAACATCGTGATACACTCCACCAGAAACAGTTATGTCTCTCCCCTTGCTCAGCGCTCTCTCATTTCCCAAGGCATTAAAAAAATTTACGCTCGTGAAAAAAAAGTAATTAAATGGAATGTTTAATTTTCAGAGAAAATCCAAGATGTCTTAAGAATACTAACAATTTTCGGTTGATAATTTTCGCCTGAAATTTGTAGTATTTTTTTTTTCATTTTCATGAAGTAGTAAATAGGGACTAGAGAGGGTTTTATTGATTTTTGTAATGGCGAAGACGTCCTTACCATCTAGCCTTTTCGTAACCAGCTGTTGGTGTGAGGAGGGGTGGGTGATGGTGTCGTTTATTTTGCTTATTAGGCATATTGGTTTTCTTTTCAGGTGACTCATTCCTCTTCCATAATCAAATTCTGAGTCAGGTGTCCGGGTGGCTGCGCTTATTATTCCCATCTCTTCCTAGTATCTAAAATGGAGCTTCCCCCATATGCTCGAGTAATAAAATCTGTAGAGTTTGTTAAATTGAATGATCTTTTTTCTAACGAAGGAGATTCTATTCAGTGACAGTGTTCCCAATGGGATTTAGTTAAAATTTTAATGAACATGGATATTGAAACCCTGCAACCTATCAATTTCAGTTCGGTTATTTTCCCGAAATTAATACAAATCAGTTGAATGCAATGCCTATTTCGACTTTTACTAACATTCATTCCCAGATATTCACGTTTCGATGAGAAATTCAATCTAAAAATAAATAACTGAATTTTCCAAAGCAGAACAAATATTGTAGTTTCCATATTCAAACCATCTTTTAACTTTTCAAACGTCAGTCACATATTTAATCACTTGTAAACATCTACATATTTTCTCGCAATTGAACCCAAGAATTCCAGACGTTGCCTCATCTACTTTTTACAATACAATAATCAATTGAACTCTATCGCTGTCCGGTTAATTAAACATAGTCGTTGTCGTCGAAAATTGAGGTAAAGAGTATCTTTTTCATTTACTACTCCGTGGAATTATCTTACCGTTGATCAGTCTCGTCATGACTCTTCAAATAGTTCTCCCTCCCATTAACAACGTACCACACTTCACTAGAAACAGACATCTCATGCTCCTCGTCCCTGTCCCTATCCACCCAAGCACGTAGATTCCCTCATGAAACTAACCTAGTTGAGGGGATCCTCCACATACATAAAACTATTTCTCCTCAGAAGAAGAATTCACAAGTCTCCGTCGAATAAGTGAAAACTTTCAAGGTAAAATGCCTTTGTAAAAGCTGCCACAAACTCGTCAACAAAGCTCAAACAAATATCGTTAACCAGTCAACTCATGCGTATGAGACGACTGCTTAAACAAAAACACCAAAGTGAAGTGTAATATCAAACTTGAAAAAAGATTTCCGGATATTCAAAGCATTCATAGAGTGTTAATACCACTGCAGTGTTAAAATTTCCTTAAATCTTCACTTGGCAGACATCCAGCCAACGCCCCTGAACCAGTGAATGAAACACCAGTAATTGCTCCAAGTACAGTGCAAAACTCAAATTGCAATGCTGTAACAATTCCGTACAGCAGTTGAACCCTTTCAAAACCAGTGATGTGACAGTTAACGGTGGTTACCAATGATTCTGCTAGACCATCTAGAAACTTCTGCTATCCAATTATAAATTGTGAACATTATGAGAGATTTCCACAGTGAACTGACCACAACTCCTGCAATACCGACATTAGGAGGGAAATAACTAAACAACTAAAGACCAGATCGTGATAATGTTTACGAAGTCATGAAGAGTCTTGCACTGATGATGATGCTTCTGGGCTGGATGTGCCACCGGAGTTGGGCTCGTAGTTGGACGTCAGTGGAGGGGACCTATAAAAATCATTCCCACCGAAACAGAACATTGAATCCGTACAGTTATGAATTTCAGTATCTGCCCAAATTGCAGATGATTGATGGTCACGATGAAGGATTGATCTATCCCGAGGATTTTATCTTTCATCATCATCTGAAGAATCCGATAACGAAACATGGCATCAGGCACAGTGATAGGTTGCTTCGTTCCATTGAGATGAATTCACGAGCCGGCCAACCTGTTTGGCCCGTCAAGAAGGAAGCGGTGGTCGAAGGTGGACTCGTACTTGGTGGTCTGATGATGGTGCACGAACGCAAGGACAATGTCACTTGTGGTCCAGTGATGCCACAGGGTGGGGTGCAGGCCCTTGAGGCTATGCTCTATACCTTGGATTGGGTGAACAAACGGGAGATTATTCCGGGGGTGAAAATTGGTGCACATATCCTTGATGACTGTGATAAGGACACTTATGGATTGGAGATGGCGGTGGACTTCATTAAAGGTAAGGTTTTGTGGGTTCAGTGGAGAAACTAGGCTTTCAGAATGTATCAGACTGAGTGCACACTGAGATAAAAATATAATTTTGACAAGTAAATAATCTTCTGACAAGAATTTGAAGCGAGTTTTACTACAGGAATTTCGGGAACGTGGTGGTCTAAAGTAAAGATGATTGACATAATTAGATTTTCTATCAGTGTGAGAGATTATCGAAAGTTATGGATTGAAGCCAGTAAATCTTCAATTGAGAGTTTTAAAAGTCTCCATAGCAAACGTGGGGATTTGAATTTATAGTCTTTGAAGACAGCTTTAGACGAAAGTCCAAATTTGAAATTCGAAAGGTCTAATTAATTTGTCACTTTCATACATGGTAGAAAGTACCTCCAATTTTTTTCTCCGAAAACTGAGGAAAATGTTGGCCCATTCTGCAACTATCTTGTGGGAAATGACGTTCATCGTGCTGATAACAAAAATTTTATTAATTTGTATACATTCAATAATGTTCAATGCAACGTGCGGTAAGGTAATACAAACCTTACCAGCATTTAATATTGCCAGGGTTCGCGATGCGGCTGGTATGAACCTCGCAAGGGTTTGTGTCCACATCAAGTTATTCACCAAATTAAGTCCCACTCAATTTTATTGTTGTTTGTACTTAGTTTACGTAGTAAGTGGTAAATTCAGTTTCACAGAAAAAAATGCATGGACTTGCTTTATGGACCTCGTACCCATCGTTAACATTTAAATAACTCTATTACATTTTCCTGTTCTCATGTATACCCTTTCGGGTCTTTACGTATTTACCCTTCCCACCCCCCGAACCCGCTGTACCGCATTCGCCAAGGACCATGGAAAAACCTCACCCTGAGGGGAAAACCTTGGGCAGGTACAGTCGTCCCTTTTACGAGACAACCACTACAATTTTTTTCAAATTTTGACTATCGGTGACGGGAAGCGAACCCGGGTCATCGGCTTGCCAGTCTAGCACTCTAACCGCACCGCCACTACCGTCGGTAAATAACTCTATTACAATTTATTCTTATTTTTTGCTACTTAAAATTATTTAAATGTCATGAGCAGTTTTGTTGTGTCGGGGAAGAATATTCAGTCGAACAAAAAAACATTGACTGCTTCGATCCGTGCTGGTGGTTTGAGTCCTCCAGATAAGGGGCAATTATTTAAACTACGCGGTATTATTATGTGGAATACGGTCCTTGGGAGAAGTGACGTTATTTTCGCTGCTTGATTGACTCTTATGTGCAGTCCTGTCGCCGCGGGCTGAGGCGGAACACACATTTTTATTGTGATCTCGAATGAAGTTGACACATTGTTTGCTCTTGGGGAAAAGTGTCAGCAGATTTTTTAGTTTTGCTGCATAGTCAACTTGATTACTCCCTTGGGGTGATTTGCTGCTGTAAATAACCTGGAGGATGTTTATGATGCATTTCATAATTAATCTCAAAATGTATCTCAGGTCGGATGTGACTGTCTAATCCGGGCTGGAGGTGAGGATGAGAATGATATTTGTCAAAAAATACCAACGAATCTGGCAACAATTTAATTTCCTCGGTAAGCACGTCACTTTAGAAACTAAACACCGCTGACCCTATCATGATATTTCCATATTTATTGAAAGGGTACTGTATCAGCCGGAGAAAAGTTTTCTTCGACCTTTTGCGTGTCTAACCTCTGGAACATTTTGATCGAAGTTCCTACGGTCATATTTCTTCCGTAAAGATCATATTACAAGCAGTGATTTTCGAAAAGTAATTTCTCATTAAAATGTTCCGATGATGTCAACGACTTAAGCAACAGTCTTTTTTCCATCAAAATTTTGTCCGAATTTCGACGTAATTTTTCCTGCAGTGGTGTTTGCACAATCTTAACAAGGGGACTTGTTATGATTATTCAAAAAAGATCAGCCATTCACCAATAGTAGATGTTCATTTTAAAAAATCCCTAATTAAAAATTGGGGTTTCCCCACAGAACGACCCCCCAAGAATCTACCCAAAAACGTTGTATCATTATAATTCAAGTTTTCCATAACCACACAAACTTGTCACGAGCCCCCCTTGTTTCCTCACTCCGCTAACAATACACTTGGCCCCGAAGTTACTCGCACTTCTCAGTCTTCAAGTGTCCAACTTTTGAACTCAATTCAACTTCAAATAGAACTCCAAGTACTCCAACCATTCTCTTATTCTAAATTTGGTGGCTCCATTCAGTCGTAACCCTCCGAATGCCACGAATAGGTGTCCAGAAATTCTCGCTACAGCGGTCAGGAAGATAGCGAAGGTATGAATGAAGTAAATCCGTATTCGGAAATTCTGAATCGTTCATACTGAATATCTGATCAGGAATTCCATTTGGGCTTGTCCACTGGGTTCGCCAGCTCGATCAAGTAATCTTCATAGTGATCTTCAGGGCACATTGCCAGAGCATCGAATAGTTATAGAGTGCCACTTGGCTTCGGCTGGAGTGGCTTTTGATAAAAGCGTCACTACCAACTCTCGCAACAAACACTATCAGTATTTGCACCCTTCTCCCTCGATTTTCATCCGAAAAGGTCAAATGCGAGGGGAAGGATCGGGGTTTCTCCCCTGGGTGTAGCTATAAGTGTATTATCGTGAAAGGAGATACAGCAGGAGGAGAGGGAAAAAAAGGAAACGTGAGGCATGGCATAGAGTGCGATGTATATCGCCAGTACGGGCCACTGACCCTTTCATGATTTGGGGGAGAATAAAGCTAGAAGCTGTCTTCTACTAATGGCATTTTTTCCCTTATTTTTTTCTCCTCCTCGTGTAGCAACTTCCAGGTTATTATCAGTATACCGGCGGCGAGTTGATCGTAAAAATTGGACACTAACAAGATTGCTGGGCACCATGTGCAGGTGATAAAAAAAATTAGGCGACCGCAGTTGCCGAGTAATTCTAGATCCTCCTCATTTTTAGTACTATCACCTGAATTGCTAGTTGTCTGCGTGTATCCTTGCTCAACATGCTCATCTAATTTTCTGGGTTTTGGGGGGATGTTTTTAGTGTTGAAGGAGGAGAATAATGGCGTGAAGAGGGGGAGCGCGGGGATTATTAATCTTGGTTAGGGGATGGTTAGATTATGCTGAGATTCAGTGGCATTATTAACTTTTTTTTCATGGCGAAGTGAATTGCTGAGGTTCGATTGGAGGTTATCAGGAGGTCACTAGACGAAATTAATTTTTGTAATTTTTTGAAGTGTATTATTGGAACAAGAATCTTGGTTAAGCGATCGATGGTGCTCGCAGAATATGCAAACGATAAAAGTAGAGAGAAATAGGCTTCGATTTTCAGATGCGTCAATAATTTTTAAAGGTCAATTTTCCCTTCTTAGAGATCTATAATTACATTACTTTTGTGCAAGAATTTTTTTTCAATTGTCATCTCAAAACGACCAGAACAGTTATAAAAAGTACGATAACTAATTAATGCAAATGTATAAATGAGAAAATAATCTAATCGAGAGTTGAGAAATAATAATATTCCAAATTAATTGACAGACAAAACTATAATTTTTCGAAATATAAGTATATTTATCAGAAATTTATTAGGGCTCACGACTTCGGGCTTGAAAAGACAGCTGATTCATATAATTCAGCAGTCGTGGAAATATTGATTTTCTAAAGGGGCCACAGAGTCTAAAGCAACAAGTCGTACGATCGAAATTGAGAAATCACCCTTCGTAATACCTTGCCATTTTATAGAGTCTGTTATATATATGCTATACAGAGCCTATTATATATTTTATTACAATGAGTTTTAGTGAGTTCTTTCCTGGAAATTTGGACCCGATTATTGTCTGTTAGATATTAACTTTGACATTTTTGACCTCATTAATGTTTTCGATGTGAAAAAGAATATTTGCATCCAAAACCGTAAATAATTTATTACATTCTAATCATAATTTCCTCGGGCCTAGTTCAATAACCTTCTCGGTTTTTTTCATTGTTCAATATTTTCAATTGAATTAGCCTTCCCAATTTATTATTACCTCAATTAAATTCTCTCATTTATTGTTTGCAAGTTTTCTCAATAAAATTAGTAGCAGAAATTAAACATTTCTCACTTTTAAATTTTTGTAATTAAAAATTCTAGATTGGAAAGGTCGACTGTTTCAATTACAAAAGTTCATGTTATGTTTTTATTCGTGCCAATAATTTGTTTTCCCTCTGTTATTTTCTGTTTTTACACGATAATGATAAAATCACAAATGTATTATGTCATACATCAACGTTACATAATTTCTATGCTATATTTTCACTCCCACGTTTTTTTTTCAATGAAATTGACTGACGTTTAATATTAGGATCAATGATTTATCAACAAAAATGATTAATCGTCAAGTGGGAACTCCGTCTTCAAGAAACTTCTGTCGTAAAATGTTCCTTCAGATGAACCAGGAGATATTTGTTTCTCCCATTTTCATTTTTGCAATTAAAAATTCATAAATGGAAAGTTGAATTTTTTTAATTATAAAAGTTTATGTCATTATATTTTTTTCGTAAAACTACTTTTTTTCCTCCGTTATTCCAGTTTTTAAACTATAATGATAAAATCGCAAATGCACTATTTCATGCATCAACGTTACATAATTTCCATCCTGTACTTTCGAGTCGATTACCTACGGAGACATTCGCTCTCATTTTATTATATGGCCAAGTGGATTTTTTGCAACAACTGTGGCTATACACGCGACGTTGACGACAATCAATTATGGAAATTTATCATGGTTGGGGAGGAAAAAAAAATTGTGGCAATTTCGTTGAAATGAGAGAAGTGTCCAGTGGCGAATCAGTAAAAAAAAGAAGAGGCTTGCAAGAGAGAAATGGAGGGTGATGATAGAGTGTAATAAAAAATTGGTGAAAATTTGATGAATTGAGATGCAGAGTAGAAGTACCTTTGGAGAAAAAAAAATCACTGATTTTGAATGCCCAGAAAAACCTTTTCATTACAATAAAAGTACAATAGTAATTACTCTAAAAATAACATTTCGAAACGTAATAGGTGAGCGCTGTAAAATCCAATGGAAAATAAGTGTGTCAATTCTTCAGTAAAAAAGTTCTCACTGAAAGATTTTATTTTTTTCGGAAAAATTATGACAATTACGTACTTGTTGAAAAAACAACTAATTAATTTTTATACCTCTTAATTTCGGTATTTCGATACATTTTATCAATTAAAAACTGGCATCATACATCACTTGTGTTTACAAAATATCGATATTCATTTCAAGAAGACCCTTTGCATATTACTCGGATACTCGTTAAAATGAAAGCAAGCATGCAATAATAGTATATTTCGTAACAAGTGAAAAAAAATGGTTTTTGGCGAATGGGAGGTTTATATCACGAGGCGAAGGCGAGTGATATAATCCCACGAGTCAAAAACCACTTTTTTCACGAGTTACGAACATAATTTTTTGCAATACCTGCCCAAAAAGTTCACTTTTCGGTACCGGT
>JAPYZN010003104.1:0-10227 GCA_030522865.1 Psyttalia lounsburyi | reverse complement strand
TTCAATTTCTGCCCTCCTGGGCCTATGGGCCTAAAATAAATATTTCCAGTCGGTTCCCGGGCCCCATACTCACCAATCTTTTAGGAAATTTCCTCAGGATTCCAACGCCGTTGAGAACGAAGCGATAGCTCTTCTAGTTTTCGAGAAATCTTGAAGAATCCAAACCCTTCTCAATATCCATCAATCCCTAGACTTAAAATAATTCATTAATCTTGTCTTGCATTTCGAGATTTCGTTTACTCTAGTGTAATGAAAATTTCTTTTATCATTCCAGGAATTCCTACTCGCAATAGACGTGACGTCTAGTGGTACGCCTGAGGAGAAACTCAAATGGGCATTTCGTATGTACGACGTGGATGGCAATGGTGTTATTGACATTCAGGAAATGACCAAGATCGTTCAGGTAATGGCATCGTTGGAGGGACATAAAAAAAATCTCAGAAGTCAATGGGCGTCGGGAGGGGGCAGCGGGAGAGAGGGGGGACGCAGTTGTGAACACAAATCTAGGAATTGACCCCATTAATCTGCTAGAGGAGAGACAGTTGATACAGGTTTCAGTGCATTGTCAATATGGACCGATGGTTTTGGGCCATTTGCGGTACTGAAATCCTGCGGTTCGATAGCCGGAATCCGAATGGTCTGGAGCGCATTTAAATCGCGAGTGGTAGTCATTAGTTGAATCAGCCGCTGGTATATATCGCTTTATGCCCGGGATATTGCCAATCTCGGGATTGTCGGGTTATTAATCATATTTGGACTGACTAATTGGCCTTAGTTTGTGGTACCGAATTTCCGGGATCTGCGACGCGAGACAATCATCTCGAGATAGTCCCGGGTGTTGATAAAATGTAAAGTAGAATTTTTTATTTGAGGCTTTTTTATCGGGAATAGACTTGGGATCAATTGCTGGCTGTAATCTGGAGTTCTCTCGTGCTCACAACTGACGGGAAATATTCAATAAAGTCTGGGGAGGCTTCTAACTTCACTTTCCGTTGAAAAAATCAATTGCCGTCTCTGCAGGAAAAAAAAAGGCATCGATTCACTCGTAAATATGACGTGCATTACATCCTCAAATCACGCGAGAGATATTCAATCCCAACGCATTCACGATTTCCCCGAGCTCGACAAGCCCCTTGAGCCAGATTTTACACTCGGCTGGTTTAAACTCCAGCATTCTCAGGATTCTCGGAGATAAATTGCATTATGGGACTTATTTGTTTGAAGTATTCCCGGGGGTTTTGTGCTCGCGTCGACCCACATTTGCCCAGGATTTTTGGATGAAAAGATAATTGAGGAGCCCCAAATCTCCTCTCCTTAACACCTGAGATCTCCACTGAAAACAGAGAACAATATATTTTCAAAGAGGCTTGAAGTTCTGTTGAACTCGGAAGTCTATTGCACTCTCCTCAATTTTTTTTCCCTAAATTTTTAATTGTCCAGACGAAAATCCGAAGCTCCAGTGGAAATTTAAATATTCAAATTTTCAAAAAGCCTGAGAATTTTTAGTTTTCTCAGATTTTCCCATCGATTGCCCACTCCCAAGACCTTTGAACTCTCGAAACCTTATTTATTTCTGTCAGCAGTCGTACAACAAATCGATATCCTCTACTCATGTTTACAGGCAATATACGACATGTTGGGTGCTTGTTCGAGTAATAGACCGGCGGACAGTGCCGAGGAGAGGGCGAAAAATATATTCGCCAAGATGGACGAGAACAACGACGGCCAGCTGACGCAGGATGAATTTCTCAAGGGTTGCCTGCAGGACGAGGAGTTATCCAAAATGCTGGCACCTTAATTCAACACAAGACACAATCACTCGCACCAGGATAATCACAAACAGCAGAACAAGATAAATAATTAATATATATCGTTCATTGTTCATTGATTGCCTCCAGGGTGGTGGGGAGGGGAGGGGGAGGGTATCAATTATCAATGAGGCGAGTTATTTAAATGATGATACTGAGTTTAAATGTCACGAGTGCTTGAGCATTTGGCAATTTAAAGCCACCGATCGATGAGATCCAGGTCCAAATTAATCGTTGGCCGATGCTCGGTGACCAGGAGAAACTCCAAGGGGTCGACCAAAGCCCCCCTCCATCCCCCTCCAATCCCCCCTACCCCACGGCAATTTAAAGTAATGGTTGTGTCAGCAGAATTCAGTGGTTGAAGTGACTGAGCTCCATCCGGACTTGACTATTTTCACGTCTCAATGTCCGCTGAAATAGCAATCGCTTGAGAAATGTAAAGCAATGAATTCAAGTGCTCGCGGTTCAATTAATCATCGATAGGTATTTGATAAATTAAGGGCGACGGTTGGGTCAATTGGGGAGGGGCTAAATCAGTAATTTTTTTATTGTCAGTAATGGGAGATTGGCAGAGGCAAAATGGAGTTATTGATGATTTTAGAAAGTCTATTTTGTCACTCTGAATGCACGATACGACAATTGGTCAATCTTCGTCAGTAATTATCTCGGTGAGAAGTAGATCTAGAGGGAAATGTCAATTAACGATTTTTGCTCGAAATTTAATTTCGAGGGTAAAAGATTTTGTGACATTACCTCGTGGATTGACTCGTTCTCGAGATAATCGCCGGTGAAATCAGGCGCTGATTGATTGTGTCAATTTAGAGTGACAGTAGTTGTTTAGATGATGAGGATGGGGTTAAATGTCACAAATGATGAGGATTTTCGGGCTGAATTAATCGTTGCGCGATGCTCAGTGACCAAGAAAACTCTAAGGGGCGACCAATCCCCCAATTTTCTCCCCCTCGGCAATTTAATGTAAATTATTGTGTCAGCCAAATCCAGCGGTTCAAGTGGTTAAGCTCCATTCAGACGTGATTATTTTCACGTCTGACTGTCCGTTAAAATAGCATTTGGCTGGTGGCAGAAGGACCGAGTGAATTTACCATTGACAATTCCTCGACAAAGGGGAAGAAGTTGTTCTGATTACAAAAGTAAAAATCCAAATGCATAGTCTCTAATCGTCAATAACTCCAGCTAGAATACCAAATTTTACCACATCGGATTCACGAGAAGGAAATTGTCCAATTTTGATCGTTAATTATCTCACTAACGAGTGGTTCTAGAGAAAAATGTCAATACACATTTTTCCTGGGGAATCTAATTGTCTACAAGAAAGATTCTATGATATTTTTTTCCAGGGCAACTCGTTACTCAGATAATTGCCAATGAAAATAAGTTGTCGATTGATTGAGGTATTTTTCTTTCTGAGAAAGACAGAGGGAATTCACGTTTCAAATACTCTTATGATTAATACCTTCCCTTATACCGCTAATGAACAAATTAATAGATATTAAGGAGTAAATGCTATTTGCTGCTAATTGATATTATTCAACTCGTGTCACTGTTGCTGGTTATCGAGCCTCGGAGAAGATGATATCTATCGGGTCTCGGTTCCAGGCTTCGCCTGCTCGTTTATCGATCGTATTTCAGTATTTTTTTTTTCATTTTAACGTTGGGTTGTTGAGTTGATTATTCATATCGGGCGGTGAGACGTTTCGTTGATTGGAGAATTTTTATCGGATTTATTATTTTGGCTCGAGAGAAGTGGTGCATCGAGATGAGACGAATCGGTTACCAGTTATTGTCGATTTAAATTGAGAATGAGTAGATTTGAGGGGAAACTGATCTAGACCTTTTTTCTAGCCGAGGAATTTCCCTACAAAAAACGTTATATAATATTTATCACTGCGATCAGTCGTTACCGAGATAATCCAACTTGGAAGAGCGCCAGAAATCGGATTATTCTCATTCCTCATGATTTCATGATTTACTGATTTACTAGAATCCATTTATCTCTAAAACTATCAGTTCTACAGGAAAATGTCATACAATCTTTTTCACAGTTTATGATATTCTCTATCAAAAATGTTTTATGACTTTTTTTCCTCTCACTGCTCATTATCGAGATAACTCAGGCATAGTCTATAAAAACCTTGAAAATCGTCTCGTACTATCGCACTTCACTTCCTCGCTGGAGTATCTGTTTGTTAATGAAAATGCCGGGTTTAACGAGTGTTTGATAAGATAAAAAAATATATATATATAAAAAATTGTTATTCCACAGTAGTAATTGAGAGTAGAACGATATAAAGTGAAAACTTGGGTACTGATTACGAGTTGAGTACATATATAACTCGATAATGGTGTGACTATGTTTTAGTGAAACGGGATATCCGATGCGTTTAATCCTCATCTGGTAGCACTATACCCCTCCCCCTCTTTGGTCGTGCCATCGGTGAAAGGGTCAGTCCTGGGTGGGTTAATCGATTGATCAGGATCAGCGCAAATGATCTATGAACCCAGACGATTATTCGGGGGTGACAATCCGGAAAGGATTCAATTCTGGCAATTCTTTTTTTTAAATTGTAGATTTAGATGCGTCAGGCTGTTGCGCATTTTAATCCTCATCTAAGTGTTTAATTAAGGGGCTGAGGGGGAGGGCGAGTCGGTTCAATTAATCATCGATAAGTATTTGATAAATTAAGGGGAATTTATGTTTCGAATTTTTATGGGAGTGAACGTAGAATTGACCATTTTTAATCCTCAATAGCTCAATATTTACTGAATGATGTTCAATGAGGTTGATTTCGTTTTCAAAGTACTTTTTCGGAGCTCAAAATGAAATTTCATTCGTCGGAATCGCATCATTTGGCCCGCAGCTATTGGGGATTTAAGAGAGTCTGTTCTACAAAGTCGAATGTATAAAAGGGAAATTGTTCAAACTTAATCATCGATTATCATGGTAACGACTGGTTCCAGATGAAAAAGTCATAAGGAATTTTCTCCGGGAAATTGAATTTCCTAATGAAAAGCTCCTATGAAATTTTCTCGTGGAATACCTCGTTATTGAGATAATCGCCAGTGATTAGAAGTTGTCGATTTAGTGAGCAATTTTTCTCTGTCTGAAACAAAATTTTTCAACTTGACGCCTTCATAGATGATAGACTTTCGACCAATTGCATGTTGTAATCTAGGATTCTCTCGTTGTTAACTCGGTCATGCGAAATTGGCTCACACTAAACTCTCTCACGTTTTCTTTTTTTTTTCATCGCCCCGATGATTCTTTCTAAACTCAACTACCCAAGGGGATGTTTTTTTTTCCCTCCAAATCAATGTCACCAAGTCACACCACTTCGATCCTCATACTCCTTTGTTCATCCCAGTTCATTAAAACCTATTTTCGTCGCGCTATTCTCCGTACGGAGACAATTCGCCGATCGAGAGCGAGGGGGGAAAAAAAAATCTCTTAAACTAGGTGGGGCACATTATTGTAGTCGTAGACACATATCATTGGCGCGCTCTCGCGTTGGACAAAATCATCGACAATATGTCCAGCGTCATTGTCAAACTAAACTCATAAATACCTAGTGACTAACGAAGAATTTTATTAACTCCATTAACGTACACGCTTTGAGTACTTAATATCAAGTAAAGTCAATTTTAAAGTAAATGAGAAAAATCTGAAACTATTTAATGTCATCTAACGTACAAAAAAAAATTGAAAAAAAAAAACAATTCAAACAAATAATTGAATTCATTGTCAAGCGCTGAGGGCAGACGTGTGGTTAACGCCCGGAGCCCAAGAGAATTCACACGGAAAAGAGGAGAAAAAAAAACCGACAAAATTGAGCCCAAGAAAAAAAAGGCAATTCAGATTATTTTTCCTTTGATTTTTTTGTCTACAGAGGCGTCTATTTGACGACTTATTTTTTGTGATCCATAGATCCTCAAGAATTAGAAATATATATCTGAAAAAAATTAGAATAAATTAGGAACATTTTCAAAGAGCCTTTTTGAGAAATAAGCGAGTGGAGGATCAAATAAAAAATGGGCAATTATCATGGCAAAATTGCGATGCTAATCATCTATCAGTTCACGTGATCCGTGTTCTCAATTATTCCTGTACGTTATTTAATTTTTTTTATTTTATCCTCTACTCATTTCTCAATATTTCTCAAATGCGCTCATTGAAAATGTTCCCAATTTTCTCTAGTTTTATTTTCAAATATATATTTATAATTCTTGAGGATCTATTTATCCCAAAAACTGAGTATCCGAATAGACGCCTTTCTGGATAAAAAAAAAATTGAAAGAAAAACAATCTAACGCGGGCCTTCACTTGAAAAAAATTCAGAGACAAACCAAGAACAATATTTCTCACTGAATAGAAAGTCAAGCATTGACAATCGAAATAGTAAATTTTCATACCTTCGTGACGAAAGATAAATGTCGAAAATGGAATTCCCAGTTCCCAAATTTCCCCCGTCCCCCTCCCCCACCCCCACCCGAAGAGATGAGGGAGAGAGAATTCCCTCGAGAAGAATTTTAAAACAGAGTAGACGAGTGTGTGAAGAAGAAATAAAAACCGGGTGAGACTGGGGATGAAGGAATAAGTAGGTAACAGTGGGCTATGGTAGCTCCCTAGAATATTGCTGTATTGATCTGAAAACGTTACCCTGGATTTTCGACCGGACTTAGGAGAGGACATTGATAAATTTAAAATCAATAAAATCCGTGTGCCCCACCAGAATCCACTTATTTTTCCTGAATTCAGCGGATAAAAGCGCCGGCAATTCTGCCAGCAGACGAGTTTTAAAAAAATCTGCAAACCCGGAAGGAAAGAGGGGAAAGTATTTTCCCAATAGAACATTTCACCAAAAAGTGACAGACACGAGAAGTTGAAAGATAGAAAAAAAAAAAGTCTGGCGTTAACCCTAATTTTTATATTTTTCTACTTTCACGTGCTCCTCTCCACGACTCGTTTCCATTTTCTCTCTTTCTATCTGCGTGGCCCGTTCAATTAAAAACCCTTTCTACGTTTAATCCTCTTTCAAATGGTTCTCCGTTTACTCTCCGGAGTTTTATCGTTTTATATTCTTTTTCACAATCGTCTAAAAATGTTGGAGGAGGCGAATAGCCGGGGGTATTGTCAGCAGATCCTTCAGAGAATTGCTTATTCCTTCGTCCAATTGTGGCAAACCAAGAGCTAAAGCCCACTCTCATCATCGTAAATGTTGTTAACTACAATATAATTTAATTTCACTTGGTAATATTGAAGACAAATGTTATTTTTAATGCTTGAATGTCAGTCGTAAAAACACTTTTCTACCTTTCAGCTGAATAATATATTTTCCAGAGCTCTCATTGTGATGAAAATAATCATTGAATTTTATTTGAAGTCGTTGGGAGGCTTTGGTGGTTCGAAAATATACTGAATCGCGAGTAAATCATTAAATTATAAATTCTCAGTCAAAGAGGAAAGGAAAAACTAATTCCTCCAACCGAGTTGTCGATCTTCCTCATTACGTTCAAATTTTTTAAATAAATTTATCAATTTTATTGCGCAATACTGAACCCTCTGCCGATAGAATGAATTGACGAATTTTCCGAGGGGTTCAAAAATACGAGGCCAGCGGCAGGTGAAGGCGCGGCCATTTTACCCACCGCAAGGGACTTTCAAGATGGCGACACCTCGACCCATCGTCACCTCGAGTTTTCAAACATTTTTAAAAATGATTTGTGCCCTTTAAATTTCTCAAAATTTACGCCACTCGACTGCTGCGAGAGGAACCATTTACAAAATTCATTTTTCATATTTTTCCGTTGACTATGACCCGAGGAATTCGTCAAGTCCCTATCTTCAGTAATGTTTTTCACTGCCAACGCCTCTTAAAAATCACTCCAATCGTTACCCGAATTTCAACGATTCCATAACCAATCGAGGCATTTATTCACCGTTGCACCGTTGACAAAGTCATTTTATATATTATATATAAACGTATATATTTATAGGGTATAGTTTACGACATAGTTTATGATTCCGAATAATTCCATTAATGTTAGATACAATTAAACACTGAAACGACGCATAATATCTGGATAAGATTATTTTTCATTTACCGAGTAACGTTTGAATTAACTAAAAAACAACCATTAACTGTAATTAATCTCAAGTTTTGAATATTCACCATCGAACACTGCGAAATTTAAAGGAGAGAGGAGAGAGGAAAAAGAATAAGAAGTCTCGTAAATTTATTCACTGTCTCCCAGTGGATCAGAATCCACTCTTCAAGCGCGAAGAAGAGAGACGGAGAGAAAAAAAAACTGTAATGGAATATTAATGAAGTGAGAGAAAGAGACGAGAGGAGATAAAGAAGAAAATGAGAAAAGCCTCGAGGACGCGTTAACAATAGTTCTCCTTCATTTTTGTGATATCTGTCTCGTGAAGAAAAACGAATAACGAATGCAATAATCCTCTGTAGTTTTGCGATGCGCCAGCTGTGCTTATGGAAATTCTAAAGAGAATGGGGGGGAAAAAAAAAATAATGATTAAAAATCTGGTGCATACGTATGTTCGTATGAAAAAAGAAGGAGAGAAAAAAACAAACAATTGTCTAGTTTAGAATTCTAAGAGTACGTTTGTATAAGTCGTGTAGAGAATTGACGCTCGGACGTCGTTTTAAATTAAAAAAAAAAAGAAATGAAAAAGGGCAAATCGGAGAATAAAGTGAAATGGAAACGAAAAAAGAAGTAATAATGGAGGAGAGAACAAAAAATATTGATTATATTCGAGAACCACATTGTTTATGGATAAAACGAGATTGATCTGACTGGATGACGTACGTAACCAGTCATACGGGCGTTACATTTAATACAAGGGCTTTTTGTTTATCCAGCTAACTGTACTATTTCTCTCTTCCCTGTTGTCGACTACTGTAATGAACGGATTCATGCGGATTATAGAGATCAATTCATTCATTATATATATACATATATATATACAATATATATATATGTATTTAAATCGTGAAATGCCAGTCTGTGTTGAGCCGATGCAATAATCAATAGGAGACCAGACTTATTATTCTGTTTGATATGTAGAGTTGTACAACTGAAGTTTTTGATTGAGGATGTTGTGGATTTTTAGATTGATTTTTGTGGTTTTCACTCATTAAAAGGGAGAATTATTCAATAAAAATTACTGGAGAATTCGCGTAATTTCCCGGCGTGAATGGTTTTCAAACCGATTTCTGTAGGAATTGAAGAGTCTGAAGTCCCCTCACTGGGACTCATCACTAGCCAGAATTAAAAAAAAATTATATCTTCTCTCGATTATATATTTTTTTTTCACTCCCGAGGCGTCTCAAAACAACCTCCACATCTCCATCCTCATCACAGCATTCTCCACCAAAAACAAAATGGCGATATTATGTAATAAATTGAGTGTATGAAATAATTTTTCCACGAGGTGAATTATCGATGGGTTGACAAGCTTAAAATCACCTGGAGAATCATGAATTTTCATTCCAATATTAAACAACTCCGTGAGATTAATTTAAATGATTATGTACACATGTCTGCTGGTGTGTTCAAGACCCTGCACTCATGTTTCCGATGAGCACAAAAGCTACATTAACGATAATTAAATAATACTGTACACATTAATAACGACTATTTACCACAGACTTTGAGTAATCAAAAAATAAATAAATAAATAAATAATAAATAACATGAGAGGAAGAGGAAGAACAAATGAGTCTCGTATTTTGTATGTGGGTCGACGATTATAAGACGAGTTATGTCAACAATGAGCCAACCTACATTATCGTTACCATAATTATTATAAATAAATCGCACTATGCTCCAAGTATATATTTATTCTTCTTTCGTCATCACTGGCTAATGTACTTTCTCTTTTTGTTTCAGATTTGTGTGAATGGTTTGGGTGACTGTGGCAAATGTGACGAATGAGCTGGGGAATTTATTTGATTTTTCAATCCGAGTGACAGAATTTTTTTTCACCTCTGGCTATTAATTATTCATTATTAATTATGACTTGGGAATTTTCGTGTTCTCAGGGAGGTGCCTGGTGCATGGTGACCGGTCACAGGACGTCCATCGCCGTACTCTTAAATTAAGCATTAATTTAGATAGGTTTTATTAGAAAATTGAGAGAATTCGGGGAGGCAGAGAAGCGAGGGATTACTGAGAATTCGCTGGACCTGCCGGGGCTGTGAGCCAACATGGGCAAACAGAACAGCAAACTCAAGCCTGAAGTGCTTGAGGATCTGAAACAGAATACGGAATTTTCTGGTATTTATGTTTGAATTAAAATGGGCTCGGCGAGAGGAGGCCAATCGTAGACCTTTGATCTTTCATATCTTTCCGAATAATTTTACAATTTTTATGAGCCGGAGTA
>JAPYZN010003103.1:0-11900 GCA_030522865.1 Psyttalia lounsburyi | reverse complement strand
ATAAAGTATTACACCCGGCCCGTAATTCCATTGTACTCCGATTCCGTTAGAATCATTCAATATGATGTTCGTTCAAGTATTTGAGGGGAAAAAAATAAAAAAGAAAAATAATTTTTTTAGGGGTGTCCATTTTGCCCCCACTGTCCATTTTGCCCCGCCCTCCCCTACTAAACAACATTATCCATCAACAAAAAAATGAAAATTCAAAATGGACAGTACCAAAAAACCAAATTCCCCTGGGAACAGAAAATATGTATATAAATGAACTGAAAAGATTTCACCCATTGAAAAAAATTCATTTCAAACAATTTTCTTCAGTTCTCGCAATTTCCGATATCCGATATTCCGCCACGACCGCACCTGAGCTTGCGCGAAACAAAGGAATGAGAATAAAGTTTATTCTGCTCGTCGTTCTTTTTGTTTCAGTTTCAACGGTCGTAGGGGAAAAAAAATTAGCGAATCCATTTCCATTGGGTGCACTGGGCTTTTCTTTTCGACTTTTTCACAGTGAAACCCCATCGACTTCTCTTTCCACTTGGGGTGACAAAGAGGCGACCACTTTCCGCGTCTTGTTTGCCTTCTCGTTTTCCACGGGCATTCGGAGTGCAGAAGAGCCGGTGAAAATGGGGAGATTCAAAAAGTCAATTCTTTGGGGGAGGAGGGTCGGCTGAGATCCCTCTGCCGGAGGATTTTTGTGATGAAATCGGAAAAGTTTCTGCTACTTATTCATCTTCTTTTTTCTTTTCCCTTCCTGACCCCAATTATTCGAGACAAAAGTTGTATTTAAATTCAGAACGTTTCTTTGATCTTCGGGTGGCCTTAGTGAAGAAAGAGAGAATTGTAATTGGTTCCATTGAATAGGAGAATGTAGTCCAGAATTGGAAAAATAAAAATTCCATGATTGCGTTTGAAAGTAAAATAATTAAGAAATAGTTTTACCTTCTGAAAGCTATTCCTCAGATTTGAACGCTAATTTCCAATTTTTAATAAATCGTCATCAATTAAGGAACATCTCAAAGAATATTCCCATTCATATTCAATTAATTAAAGAAACTAAAAACATAATTTTGCTACACCCCCCCCCCCCCTTCACATTGCAAAATATAGCGTAAAAAAAATAACCACAGAAAGGGCCGGGAAGAAAAGCACAAGAAAAAAAAACTACAAAAAAGTCCATTCATTCACTCCTTTATACCGCAATTTTCCTCCCGGAGGGCTAATTTTCCGCTGTCTTAATCCGTCCTTAATTCAAAGATACTCTCAGTACTCCCTGAAAACGAAGAGAAAAGGATTTTCAAAGCCCCCGAGAAAAAGACAAAAGACCCAGAACGGAATAGAAATTCATTATAGTCCCCTCCGAGAAGATGAAATCACTCCGTTCCTCTAATTCCTCTCCTAATAATTTTCCCCGTCATTCAAATACGCTATCACTCGCAACTGCCACCACTCGTCGGCAGATAGCGGTATCTGCCCGATCGATAATTCTGCAGAAGTCTATTTTACCGATGACAATAAAACCGAGATTGCTATAGTAGGGAATTCATAGCCTTTACCGACCGATATTTTTTTCTCCCGATTTGCCGGTAAAAGAAGAGCTCCTGCGACGTCAAGCGACAAAGAAAAAATAATGGGTGTCCGTTTGCCACAGAATAAGAGAGAGAGGTTCATAAAAAGGTGGCCGGCTGGGTGTGTGCTGCTGGGGGGGTGGGGGGCGGGGCGGGGGGGGAGAGGTAAGGGATATTCGAATGAAAGTAGAGAGCTCCGACTGCCTTCCACAAACTCAATCCCTCTTTTTATATATTTTTTATTATTCCTCTGTCCCGACAGAAAAATTTTCATCCCACTTGTAACGCCATATAGTTTGGCTCTCAGAAACGGGGGAAAAAAGTTTTTACGAGCTTTTATATGAACCCCCCCTTCTCGTTACTTACTTTTATGTTTCACAATTTTCAGAGTTGCTTGAGGGCTTGGGAGCTCCCTTTGTTTTTACTGTCAAAGATTATTCGAGGGTATTCGCAGTTTAAATAATAGTAATTAATGGGGTGAGAGGCTATCATGGGGCTGAGGTCAATTTGATGAGTCGGAAAGAAGTGTTGATGATGTCTAAGTGTGATATTTACCCAAAATCACAAGAATTTAAGCACAATTTTTAAATTCTTTAATCAAGAATAAAAATACTTGAATCAAGTGGAGGAAAAATGTCTGCACGAAGAGAGTTTTTTTGCGTCGGCTTGAATGAGTACTTTTTTTTGTCATATTGAATTGTCTCGCAGTGTGTGACGCTTTTGGATATTCGTCCGCCACTGGATCTAAAATGAATTTTCACCTAGAGTCCCAGACAATGAGACCAATGCAAATTGTTAATAAACCGCACGTGCGAGAATAAGAAAGCGCCCATCGTAAAAGTAACAATGGCCATGATACCCAAAAGGAAGTGCAGTCCAGTGTGTGCCAAGTGTCCCTGGCAGTCTAACAACGATGTCAACGGCATTCGTTGGTCAAAGACCCCGCTCGCCTGCATCTGCCAAAAATGCTCATACCACAGAGCGCGCGCACGCCAATACCAATGACCGAAATGAACGCCAAAAATATTCTTGTAAATATGACTTACCTCCAGGTGAGGTTTTTGTGCGGCCAGGGCTGCCCGTGAATGGTAAATCTCCGGTGTCTTGATCTACGATATCGCGGATCTGGCATGTCCGATAAACCGCATCTACGTGATCTCATTAGTTTCTTCGTCGCCTCGTCTATCTCTCCAGTCACTGTTATTCCACCGTTGCTCTGCAAAGTTTTGCCAAGTCAAACACGTTTCGAATATGGTAACTCCAGCGTCTCAATTTAAGTTTCACAAACGTCAACAATTTTCGAGTGTAATTACAGTATCTTCTGGAGGGCTGATGGTGCTGGGTTTTGGTAAAGATTCATGTTGACGTGTGGTTTATACTTAAATTTTTAGGATACACAGAAATAAAGTATTTTAACTTGTAAGAACAACCCCAATTTCCAGGAATTGATGACTAATTTTTGAGGGGCTCACATTAGAAGTGATAAAAGATGAAAAAAATTGTAGCAGAAAAAAAAACAAGTGAGAATATTCAATTCTCACCAGATGTTTTCCATCCAAATATTATCATACAATTTCGCGTGATATTTATTCGGAAACGATCTCGTAGTGACACTTATTTACGTATTCCGAGGGGCGTATATTTTTCCATTTGGTAGTACAGGAAAGATCCGTACTTTATCCATTCATCTGTATAACCATCTCACTCTACTCCCATCTCTTTATCATTCAGTTGGAGCGACTCCTTGGGTCGTTGACGAGCTCGATTTTCATGCAAATCCCATCGTCTCCGACCAGCGTTTCAGAAAAGAGACGTCTAAGAAGAGGGGGAGGGCCGGGGGGAGGTGGTCTCTAAAGGTGCACGTGAGATCAGTTCCCAATGGAACATTGACGCCTATACGCTAGCCATATATCGCCATTTTCACTAGCTATTCCATCAACTTGGAGATGGAGCAGCGATGATAGGAGCACAGGGAAATTCCGAGGCTTCACTTATCCTCTCATATTTTATGCGTAATTTGGCTCCTTGGGAGACGTGAAATGGAATATCCTCTTGTCAATAAAAATATGTTGAGTATTATTTTTCATTGACGGCGGGCTTCATACGGGTGGGTTCAATAGTGCAGAAAATTCATGAATTCATTTTTTTCCCCTCCTGCCTTTTGTGTAAGAATTCAAGGAAATAAATTGGGGCAAGGCGTCATTTGTTTAAAGCACGTGGGAAATTTTACGGAATTTAAAGTTCCATGACAACGCCAAAATAGCGACGGAAAAGATTATTAGATTTTTAACCGTAATGTTATGGTCGATTTAACAATCGATCAATTTAACAACCTCTCATATTTTATGCATAATTTGGTTCCTTGGGAGACGTGAAATGGACTATCTTCTTGTCAATAAAAATACGTTGAGCATTATTTTTCATTGTCGGTGGATTTTAGATGGATGGGGAAATCAATAGTGCGGAAAATTCGAATAACAATTTTTCTCAAAAAAATTGGGGAAAAAAATATTGTAGGAAACAACCCGAGCGGAAATTGTGTCAGGCAAGCCTCATCATTGATCCGAATTTAATATGGCGGTGGCCAAGTTTAATTGATCGGCCAATAGCCAATGAGAAATCGACCAATTTTTGATTTGAGTCACCTGATCAGAATCATTCTGATCAGATTCTGGTTTGATGGGCCTGATATAAACTTGAAGTCCGTCAAACTGCAATCACGGTGATTAACTTCGAATTAGGTGAACTTGACCTTGAACTGAGGTCCGATCGCCTGAAATTAGTTGGATCAGGTCAATCTCATTTTAAATTGATCTACCAGCCTGAAGTGACTCTGGTAAAGTTTGAATTAGGTGGGCCTGATTTCCACGGATATCCACCTCCAACAATTCTGATCAGACTCTGATCAAGTGAATCCAATCTCAGATTGAGCCGTTTGCCTACAATATTTTTCATCAAGTTCGGATCAGATGGGACCCATTTTAACCTGAGATCCATTAACCTGTAATAATTGTGATCAGGTTACATAACCTCAAATTGATCGAAATCTCATTGGATACATTTTAATTTGATTAATTCTTATTTACCATTGGTCAATGGAAAATTCTGAATCTGGTTCATCTGATCTAATTTTGAATAAATTCTTCCCGAAAATCGAATGTAAAAAATTAATTTTTAATTTATTTGTTTACTTTACTTAGCCCAAAAAAATAATTTATCCAAATTTATTGTTTAATTATCCATTTATTTTTTCCAATTTATTTGTTTATCTGTTCTTCAAACGGTTGTAATAAAATGTGCAAGAGGTTATAAGCAAACTATCTCCAGTTTTATATTTATTCACTTATTTAAACTATTATTAACTGTGGGATGAACAACATTTCAACTAAACAAATTTTCGCTTTTAGATTATACATGCGAATCCATCAGGTAATAAATAGTTTTGAAGTAAGAAAATATTCTGAATACATCTAGTATAGGGAAAATAGAGTTTATCAAACAATAATAGCGTGATAGTCTAGTGGTTAGGGCATTGGATTAGTACTCTTAGGGTTTCCAGTTTGACCCCCAACGGCGGTAAAAATCACCAGATTTTTCCAGGGGTAATTAGGTACGAATTCATTACGAAATGCAATATAAAGTTAAAAACACCGATTCATTCTTCATTTCGAATTGATTATCATTAAAAATTATTTTTGATGGCGGTTTTCAAGTACCAATACGTTTGGCTTGATCAAATTTGGGTCTGTCAAGCCCAATCAAGTCCTGATGTATCAAAGCCGTAATATAACTGAACAAGTTTTGTTCCAACATCTGGATCAGCACTTGATCTTCTCTCGAATTTGACTCCATCCGAACTTGATCCCGGCCTGGGTCAAACTTTCCCTCCGGAAGTAGTTTTTTAAAATCAATCCTGAATATTAAAGACATAATTCGATAATTCTGGTCTCATTTGTACTCACCTGAAGATTTTTTATGGCATCCCTCAACTGATCATCAGTCCTCAGATTTCCGGTCTCTAAATCGGTCTGCGGCAGGTAACCAAACCTCATGAGATAATTTTGCTGGAAGAGAAATCGGGCGAAACATTAATTTCGTTGAGATGGGAGGGTATAACAGGAATGAATGGGAGGGTTGGATATCTAAGGCAGGCACGGGGGAAAAATTCTGGGGAGAGAAGTTTGTAACTTCTCCAGGTGGTTGTAATAAATCGGCGGTGGATGGGGCGGGGGCGCGGATCCAGGATGAAAGTTCAGAAGAATGTTGGAGATATTGGAACGTAAGTGCATTCGACATTCTATCGGATTATCAAGCGAGGGTCTCAAAACAAATTTTCTAGTCAATACAAATTCTATCGGGGGATCATCATTCATGAGCGATGGAGTTGAGATGAAGCAAAACTGATTTTAGATAAAATATCTGACACTCGAGAGGAATATTGTGCTGATGCAGGAAAACATGCGCTTGAATAGAACTATTTTTAATTCAAGACCCAAAAAAAAATTCAAGAGCGATGAGGGACTTCACTTTCAAATACAGATCAATAACTGTTGAATATCTCTGAGCCAATAATCGTCTCAAAGATTCCCGCGTATCCTGCTCGAGCCTCAAATATCCGCTACCCAACATCCATCAAAATTCCAAATTCCCCGCCTCCTCATTACAAACCCCCTAAACCCCGGGAAATTAATCCATTTGATGTCTGCGTCCAATGGAAACAGAAATTGATCCCTCGTCATATCCGACAGTGCGATTAATTCGGCCGTAGACTCGTCTCCAGCCCCCGTAAATCGCTATTTCGATATCAGTTGTGGCGCGGGTGAATTAATCACCGATAAAAGCACCAAAATCATTAATGCACACGGTGAGAAATTGCTACGTTGAGCTAAGAAGATTTATTTGATACAAGAGTATCATCCAAAAAATCATTTGTATTAAATAAAAGACGATTACACCGAGAGAAAAAATCATTAGAACTTACTGTTCCGTTTTCCAAACGTGTAGTGTAGTATTCTGACTGCTCAGGGACACTTACCGTACCGTTTCAGTAAAAATGTTCGACTGCTTAGTAAAAGCCATCGAGAATAGTATATTTCCGGCCTGTCATTATGGGGTTTTTTACTCGCGTGGAGTTTGGTGAGCCGAGCCGTAGGCGCGGCGGCCAACCACGCGAGTCAAAAAACCCCATAATGACAGCCGAGGAAGGATATTTTTCCGTAGTGATTTTCACTTTTCCGAGTTCGAGCAAGAGCACGTACCAATCCCCGGGCGAAAAAAAATAAAGAGCAATAAAATTTGTTGATCCCTCAGTAAAAGTTCTCTAGATATATGTCTAATTTTTGTTAAAAATAAGGAATTTTACTATGGGATTGGGGAAATTTTTCCCGAACGTCGAAAACGCTAGACGATTACCAAACAAAACGGTATTTTTTACTAAAAAAAAATCTCTCCGTTTAATAATAAAAAAATATGTATTAAATGCAAACGAACCCTCAAATATTTTTTTTCTCAAACTATTGAAACAAATTTATGTATATAAAAATAATGTTGACAGAGAGAGAGAGAGAGTCCCAATTGGCATGCAGATCAATCTACTTTGAATGTCCGCGATTGAATAAATCATCTCCTGAAAGATTTTCCGAATGCATTAAAACACTACAACTCCACCCCAGAATTTTAATCGATCGAACTGGTCAAACTCGACGAATTTCCCGTTGTTGCATCCGTAACAAATTAAATTTTCATGGCGAAAGCCATCGCCGGCTATTGGAAACAATAACCGAAAAGTTCACAGGGACGTAACAATATCTGTGTCACTGAAATGTTGTGGCTAACCGCGAACGTTGAAAACAACAGTTCCAGCATTTAACGACTAAATACAACACCTACCGCTGCCAATTCCAATCGTCCGACAATGTGGGCGAATCCCACCCCATCTTATTTTTTCCCACAGCTTTGGAAAATACTCGTAAAAACTTTTTTCTTCCGAGGTATTCAACTAAAAATGAGCTAAGAGTTGAGCCGAGTAATATCATTTCACATCTTCAAGTCATTTCAATGCAATTGTTTCGACGATACAAGCAAATATAATTCTATTTTAAATAACTGAAGACTTGTTGCACTCGTGAACAACTTAACTCGTCTCAATTCACGCCACTTTACACGTCAGACACTCGATTAAACGCGCTCCAGCAAAGTAGAAATTCAGTGACGTGAGTTTGTAATTAATTTCCCACCCGAAATAAAAAGATGAATAAAGAGATGACAAGTATCAACTTCACGTTGTTCCATCTCCGGAGGAAAATATTCACTGTTGATTCTCCCTCACGCTTGTTATCCCCAGGATAACGAGGGATATCTACTCGAGATAATGATATTTACCCCCCTCAGGAGTAACAATAACGAGACATTGTACCCCAGTAATTTTTCCACAGTCAAATGAATCCAGCAATGGTTTTAATTGGCTGAGGAATTCCTTTCGAATGATTCCTTGGTAATTCTCGATTATTTGGCAAAATTTTGTAAAACATAATTTTGATCATTTTTTCTAAAAACCTCCAGCTTTCCAGAAAATTTCCAGACTTTCGCAAAATAATCTGAAATTTTGTTTTTATACTGCCGAAATTAATCTAGAAATTTCTGGGAGAGTCATAAAGATTTCGAATGAATTCCGCCGTGATTTCACTCCGCTAAATCATTCATTTGGAATGATAAAAAATATGATTTTTTAAAGATTCTCGTGCGTGCATTAGGACTGAAGGGGGCATTGTGCGCTGTCGGCGAGGGACTTAGTGGCGCTGTAAAAGGAGCGCTCGGCCTTCTCTCTTTGTCGACGGAAATAAGAAATAAAATGCAAGGAGCACGTGTGTTGACCATAACGAAAACAGGCTTCCACAATGGAATGAAAAAAATTTTGATACAAAAAAAAGAGCATTGGAACTGGCGATTGTCGTTGCATTACCAAAGATGGGGATTGATGTTTTTACGCTCCCGCTTTCGACCGAATAAAAAGTAATATCGTAAGAATTCAAAGCCAAAGACTGTCGAGATATAATTGAATAATTGTACTCGGCATTTCTACCGAAAAATGTGGGACTTTTTTAAAAATAATTCTACAGTAGTCCCATTCCCCCTGAAAACCCACCGGAAGCCCTGGCAACCGGCCAAACAATTTTTAAAACAAAGACTCCGCCTATTTTCCAAGATATTCATCATAACGAACTTGGGGAAAATTGATAGCGTGACAGCTGGCTTAAATCCATTGTCCCCTTCCTCCGGCCCTCCCTCCCACAAAAGTACAGTATCGTTTTTCTTTGTTTACTTCCGCGAGTGGCGCCGAGCGACCGCGGATTATGTGTCCACACGGGGGCAAAATGAGTTCAAGTGATTCACGAATCGAGTGACAGTGGGTTCGAGTACTCGATGGAATGCTCGGTACTAGTACCTTTTTAACCTGAAACGCGAATAGACCGACGGCGTTCCCTTTTGTCACTGTGTTTACTCATTTTTTCAATGGATTCAGCATTTCTCGAGCGCGAACCGGGCTTTGTAGCTGTATCCTCGAATGCAATTCACTCGGTAATTTGGTTTTTTGCGTTATCATGGGAAGCCTTTCATCGTCGATATCTCGAGCAACCGCCGAATGTAGTTTTTTTGGGCTCGCGAGTGGAATTTCTGGGAAATATCTGCGGCAGTTGGAGATGTAGAGGCACGAGTGTTCTCATTGAAATTTGAAATCGGGCATAGCTCGCCCGGACATCATGAGGCGACACTGAGGATCCTGGCGACGATAGATCTACGATTAAACCGAACAAAAATTTTCCGGTTTTTGATTTTGTTTTTATTTTTTACAGAAAGATTACAATTCACGAATAAAGCGATAAAACCGGAATAAGTTGATTTCCACTATTGGTCAGTTTTTGACAAAAATCTCGGATTGTGAAAGTAATTGATAGACTTGTGAAACGAATTTTTACACACGGCGAATTGAAAGTTATGAAAAAGAGCAAGACAAAGATGTTGTTATTTCCCTTTTTAAGGAACACACAATGTCTAAATGATTTAAGTCACATAATGTTCATTGTAACAGTAATTTTATTAGATTTCAATCAAAAAATGTAGCCGACGAGATTCGATCGGTCTCTCGTGAACGACTGACTAATACCGGTCAAAGGAGAGGGAAATATCGATCTTCCCATGCAGTAATAATAATAATACTTGAGGGAGATGGAATTTCCCAAATCTTTTGCATCTTAGATTGAGACATTAATAACAACCCAACTTAAAATCAAAATAAACCTACTCCGCTTTACGACTTTACTCCTGAATTAATAAAATCCAATATTTATTAATGAAGTTGGGACAAACTTGAGTGAACAAGACAATAATGAAAACGTTGTTCGCTCTTTAGGCGTTATTTATATCAATATTTAGAAAGTACTATTGAAGATTTTCAATCAAAACAAAAAAAATAACTTGAACGATCGAATTCAGTAAATCTATGCAGATTTTGCTTTGTGGCAACGGCGGCCGTACCCGTCGGCGGACCGAATGAGTGTTTTTAAAAGAGCAGTTTCTGCCTCGGGATTCCCTTTGTCTATGCTCGTTCCCTCAATATCAAAAAGGTCTGAAAAAAAAATAAGTAAACATGCCTTGACATTCTGAATTTCTCTAAATATTGAGGATTGTATCTATACTGAACGTATACAACATACAACGCTAAAATGTTGGGCAGAAGCTTTTTAAAATCTCCTTGTCGCCGGTCTTTTCAACGGCGGTGCATTTCATCGCCCCCTCTCTGTCAATAGTATATTTGTCACTTAAGAAGGAAAAGTAGACCAGCATTGTCCACGTGCTTACAACTGCACACTTGAATACGTTACAATGAATTCTTCTGAATGGTCATATTCACTCTAATATGAAAAGTCGCCCACCGCTGTAAGTGTACGATGCCCAACGCAGCGTTCGGGAGAGTCCTACGCGTGGCGCCCAGGCGTTTTCCGGCGGGATACTCCGGAGGTTTAGAGCACGTGCGCCTGCAGAATGTCGCTCGGACCCAGAAAGTCTCCCCGCCATTGAAAATTACTATCGGGGGGTTGAAATTAAAAATTTGGTATTGTTAGATTGACTTTTTTAGAAATTAGACTTTTTTACAAATTAAATTTTGAAATATTCTCAAGTTTCGGTAAATGTCTAGTATAGGTCCGCCTGACTAAATTTAATGAAACTTGATGAAAATGTAGGTTTTCGTGCCACAATCATCTTTCTGTTGTCCCTCCCAGGTAGGAAAAGTCCACCCTGCCAATGGTAACAAGGCTGGAACACGATATGACATCAAGGCTGGATAACCCAAACTTGAAGAGTTTCTTTTCATTGTTGAATCGTATATTGATTCAAGCATGGGTCGTCAGTATATAACCAACCCTTGGTTTGAGGATATCGAAGATAGAACAATTAGTTCCATCGTCAAATCAATGACTGCTTCAAATATGATGAGCAATGTTCCATCGAGCTCATTCTATCATGTTTCAAACTTGATTCCTTGAACGAGATGAAAAAGATACCAATTAATTTTTTTCAAAAATTTGTCATAAATGCTAACATTAAATTTTCATTTCCTAATCAATACATGATTAATCAAGTTGAAATGGTTTAACAAATTTTTGCTCTCCTCCTAACGATAGGGAAACCGACAATTATACGTAAAAAACTTTGTCTCCACGTGAAATTACGACGAATCAATTATCTCTTTATTTGCAATTTAAGTTGAATCTAAATATTTCAAAATTCTCCCAACAAATTCCTGTTTCAATCACTTCTTTTTATTCAATAAATGAGTAAATCTTTATTTTCTTCATCCAGTAAGAATCAGGATGTACGCATATCCTTAGACGAGATCTGGATTACAACACTGTTGCAATCATGACACCCAAGGTTGGATCGAGGCTGCATACTCAAGGCTCGACCAACGGTGGGATCTCCAGTCTTGAAAACAGTTATTTTCCAATGTTCGTTCAAGCTTGATTCAATCTTGGATTTCAAGACTCGACCAGTCTTTGTCAATCCTGGATCAAGCCTGATCGAACCTTGTTTCCATTATTCCATCCTACTTGAGCTTGCCTTGGGCTTGTCTCTTCATGTGTTGTCTTTTGTAATAGACACCACCACGTCCACGCCGTTGGTCCGCGGTCACGCAAAGAGTGGTGAGGTATGCATTTTTTAAATTCGCGACAACCAACCCGAGTGGAAATTAGATCAGGCAAGCCTCATGATTGATCCGAACTTGATATAACGATGGTCAGGTTCAACTAATCAGGCAGTACCTAATGAGGAATT
>JAPYZN010003102.1:0-10228 GCA_030522865.1 Psyttalia lounsburyi | reverse complement strand
AAACCACTTTGCCCTCAAACCTCCCCTCAAAGCGAATTTTGGCAGGTATTGCAAAAAATTAGGTGTGCAACACGTGCATATCGCCTTTTTCGCCTCGTGAGATTGCCTAGCACTCGTGGCCGGCTTCGCCGGCCACTCGTGCGAAAAAGTGCTACTTTACGCATTAGTTGCACAATATACTATTCTACTAACTGTGTCTTCCAGCCAACTGAGAGTATGCTCTCCGGGAATTCTTTCTTGGCTCCTTGCAGAAATTCATCTGCATTTACCGGTTTGTCTGCCCCAGAAGAAGGGCCCGGTAGAATATCCGCATTGAGCATCACCGGCACCACCATCTGAATGAACGACACGTTAAACAGTAGAACAAGGTCGACAATAATTTGCAATTGAAAAATTATTTCTACAAACTTTTTGACGATTGTCTTTCAGAATCGGTAGACTGGCTTTGAATGCCTCGATAGTTTTGAAGTCCAGTTTGATACCCCGGCTGGGATTTTTTAGAGATGTGCTCAGAAAATCAGCCAGTGATAAATCACTTTCGTTGGCTGGCGGATGTGCCATAATTGGAACGGTGGCATTAGGATTTCCATGCACAGTGCCCAGTGAAATGTCAGCCTCTATCATCATTATTTTCTCTGCAACACGAGCATTTATTATTATTAAACATTGAAAATAATTAACGATAAGTGCTAATAATAGAACCGACTCCTGGACTGTTAATTCCATGCAATGCAATTGTCTTGTAATAAATAACAAGAATTCTCCATATTTTTATTGCTGCCAAATTTGATAGAATTATGACAATTTTTATCCAATTTTCCATTAGTTTACGAACATTTCTATCGGCAAAATATTACGTCGAAGATATTTGAAAAATCGAGTTATCTTTATAACTATAGAAAGTATTCTGGTTGATAGAGCATATCTGCATGATTCATACTTTTATCAGATAAAAAAGTTCCTGGAACAACTTCATTGGAAAATGCCCATTACGTCTGGCAAAGTATTTGCAATTGTTTCATATTTCCTTTGTTACAAATCAATTTACATTTTCCAAGTGGAATTAATGTTTCCAATGACAAATTCCCATCTAACGAATACCCCCAAAAATGTCCATTTCTACATTTCAAGGATCTTCGAATTTTGGGGCTGAATTGAACACTTGTAAATCCCCAGATAAATATCAAGAAATTATTAACAGTAATTAAACGAATAAATTTATACCCCAATAAATGACCAGTAACTTACCATCGGCGAGTGCTGCATCAAGTGCTTTTTTACTGTTGGTAGCGTGGGCCCAAGTGATTTTCGTCAGATTTCCCCCGATTTTAGAAGCAAAAAAATCCTTCGGATCGGGTGACAGAGCAGCCATACTTGCACCTACAGTAAAAATTACGTAACATTTACTTCATTGACTGCATCCACTAAATGAGAGACTAAAATTACTTTTAATGACTAGCAGTTAACACAAGGACTTTTGTTATCGGACAAGTGGTCGGATGATGGCAACTGTGTACTGTCCGCAGATATCACTGGTTCGCGTATTGGTAACACTTTTTTAGAATCCAGTTATACCTACACATGTACATTGTTGAGGAAGGCCTTCAACGCGGAAAGAATACGAAGAAGCCATTGAGCGAAGAAAAAAGATACCGACGACGTTTCCATAATTTTTTTTTCACCGAGGAGACAATGAGGTAGTGTTAAGAAGTTCGTGAAAGTTCTTTGTCCTTTGTTTTTGAGGAATTTCTTCAATTAATGGAGGAGATTAAGAGATGATTCATGGTGGAAGATGGGTGAGTCAGGAGACAATTAAACCCTTCGGTAATTAAAGCTCCAGTCGGTGTTATCAGAAAGAATATTTTAGGAAATTCTATGAAGATTTTTTTTATTGAGAATTTTGTGCCATAAAGAAGACCTTTTATGATTTTTTTCTGGTGGTATTTGGCAATTGTTTTAGCACACTTACGAATTTTTATCTAAATTTGCTATTTACAGGTGTTTACGATCATCTCAACGTATTGAGGACAAATTTCAATTGTGTAGGAACTCTGTATTCTCTGAAAATACCTTAGAAATCATTGCTTAGAAAATTTACAGATGTACAAAAAATATTGACGAGTCTTCTTCTCAATTCGCTGACTCTCGTTTGTCTTTTTCTTCAGGAGATGAAATTGCGATTGAGCAATAAAGATGAGTTCAACAACAACATTCAGAGGAACTAGGAAAAGACCTAGAATTCTTCAACAGTACGACAATTTTTTTTATGGCACATAACACGTTTGTATACATATTATTCCGTAAACGCAGAAAGTCCATCAACATTTCCTGGTAATTCTCTGGAGGATATATCTTAGCAATGAAAATGCAGAAAATATGATTAAGAAAACATTCTGATTACACAGGAAATATATCGGGGATGAGTGTAGCGGCTGACGTCAACGAATTTACAAATTTCTCAGTAGAGAATTTCGTCCACATGTAAATATTGCTTCGCGTCTGAAATTTGTTCGCACTAAAATACGCCCACAAAATTCACCTATCGCGTTCAAGGTTTTCTTATCAATCGACAGCGAAAAGCAACAAAAAATATTCCGAGGACAAGTCTCCTTGATAATTTTACAATTATCTCAATGGCCCATTGGAGGAAGACAATAAATTTTGTCATTCATATTCAACAAGTATTTCCGTTGTTTGTCTCTTATTTTTTAATTTCTCAGAAATTAACGACGCAAGTGATTCTTAACATATAAAATTTTTCTCGTACACTCTTTTTTATTGGCTCTTAATAGTCCATTGCTTTGAACCTCTTTTTCTGGTACTTTCCGATTTTTATAAAAAATCACAAAACTTTAGAATAGAAATCCAAAAGTTGGGGTGCGATTATGGAATTTTACAGGTCAATAAATAATAGAGAAATAACACAAATACGATCACTAATTGGTGAAAAATGTTGGAAAGAAATTAAAAAATAAAGTAAATAAGTTCCTTAAACAGTTTGCCGGGAAATGCCTGATTTTCGCGACGAGTTACTGACCAACAAATGCAGATTTAAAAAAATCAATTAACTCTCTTTCGACAATGCCAAATAATAATGTCAAAAGTTTTCACCACAAATATTGCGCGGTTTTCAACTCGTACGGCAACACACGAAATGCCTCGACATATTTTTCCGCAAATTATTACCAGAGATAGCGAGTCGCGATAGTGGACATTCCGCGATAATATTACAATTTTTCCACGAAATTTGAGTGAAAAATATTCGTCGAGTTAAGAACATTTTTAATAACATGATTAGCAACTTACAGCAGAGGCCGGCGAAGAGGAGAACAGGTAAGATCGAGCCCAATGCCATGGCCATAAAATGAATCACAGGGACCTTTTATATTTCACGCCGTTGAACCGTTTAACACGACCGTCACGAAGCGACTGCCTTTCCGTCTGGATATATAGACACCAACCGGTAAAAAAAATGTTGGCTGTTTATATCGCAATGAGGGGCTGAGGGACACCTCAGTAAATACACCCATGAATCGACACGTGTTATTCACATCAGAAGATATTTCCATTCGTCATACAATTTTTCGATGTATTCTCGAGAATTATCGCACCAGAGTAAATATGAAAAAATGTTTTATCAGTTGAATTAGAATATTTTATGGGTAAAGAGAAGTATTTTTCTTTGATAAGTGCAGACACTCGAGTTTCATGTAATTATTATTTTAATTTTCTAACTTTAACATTTTATTTTGCCATTTTTGGAGGATAAGTGTGAAACATAAGGCAGAAACTGTTTTTTTAATTTTTGGGAGTAATGAGGACTAAAATGTGCGCAAATAGAGTTCATTGAAAGAATTTGAATTGAATGGATTTAGTGATCTCATTCACAACAAAATCGAATTTAAATTTGGTGGTTGAGAATGTTTTTTTTATTGTCTTTATTTACTATTCACAATTCACAATTGCTCTACCGCTTTGATAAATTAAAAAATTGGTGCAATGTATGGAGAATTTTTCGATAATTTGATTAGACTCGCAATCATATTTTTCCCTAATTTAATTACCAGATCACGTATGAAAATCTGATTTGTTTCTTGAGATGCGAAAAGATAAAGACATTTTTTGACAGACCACAGACAATGAGCGACTACTTCGCAATTAAATTCTATTATTTATTTATAATAAGCCCGAAATGTACGAAAAAATATTCAACTCCTGTAAAATATTCTACTAATACTTATCGAATATGATTGTTTCAAATTTTTCTCACACAATTTGGCTGGACAATTCAAAAACTCAATTATATTTCCACTCCTTCACTCCAGTACAATTGAATTAAAAATTTACTCACCATTTCTTGGAAGTGAGATATGTCTATTAAAGATTCCGCATCTTTTCCGCAAAAAAATCCAATAACCAAAAATTCAGTACATCTAAAGAAATGAAAAACTAAAAAATTCTCAATTTTTCCATTCATTTCTCCAAAACAATTTTATCTATTCGCAAAAACCGAGTAAGTTCCGCAGAAAAATATTCAAACAATGAGAAAAACAAAGTGGAGAATATCTCATGGAAATTTTTTAATTAATAAGGATATAGTTTCACTGACACAAAATCACTATAAAAATATTAAACATTTATTAAAACTCACTCTCAAAAATTCATACGATCCTGCATCGGCTATTTTCCATTTACATGTCATCATATAATTTCTCAGTACATGAAATATAAAGAATGAAGTAATATGTAGTTAAAACTGTAGTTGAAACTTGGAATGGCAAAACGTGTATAAAATTCACAGCAAATTATATATAGGCATTTTAAACTTCATGACAATCGTCACGACACCATGATACTAATGAAATATAAACAAAGGTCAATTATTTTCTTTCATTATGGGCAGTGTGTCGGTATGTTAAAGACTATCACACCATCAAGATTATCGCTTGATTCGTCTCCTTGATTCTCAGTTCGTGATAGCTCTAATTAACGTCACTCGTGGACAGATCAATCTCTCCCCAAGTGTCTAATCAATATACAATGTTCATTGCTATAAAATGTCGATTTTATCAAATATAAAATTTCTCGTTATGACAATTACAGATTACAATAGATTATTCGACTACATTCCATCAACTATTAATTGATGGTTCGGCTCCACCTCTTAAACATTTATAAAATATAAATGTTCACTTTAAATTTCCCTTTCAATTCTCAAACCTCAAACTCAGTGCGGATGAAAAATGAGCAATTAATTTTTCGCTACAACTTGAGCTACAACTTGAGCCACTCAATGGACAAAAATTGACTATTAAATTTTCAGAAACTGTTTTTTCAGTCTTAATTTTTTACACAAGTAATATTACATATTTAAGACTGCAACCAGGATAAAATTTCTGTGCAACTGGTAAGGGGGAAAATTGTAGAGCTGTTGAAAATTGTGAAGCTAAATAATCAATCTGTAATTGATGAAATGTGCCGTATACATTTTTGGTATGATCCTTCCTGAGTCAATTAGTTTATCATAATTTAACAGTGGATTGGTGAAGAACAGGAGATTTTACCGAGCATAATTTTCACATTCCTCAAATGGGTCCAAATGCAAAACTTTGTCTTCCAGAAAATCGCAAAAATATTTGTCTCGTGTTCTTGATAATTTTTATTTGGAAATTAAAGTAATCCAATAATTACTTTACTATAATTAGCCCTTAAAATACTAATATTTCGAAAACAAGTGAAATTGTTTCGCAATAGTAGAGACAATTTCATTTCGTCCAGTACTCAATGAATTATATATTCATTGAAAACGAAAAAATAATTTTTAAAGAATATCTCGATGGAAACTCACAGTTTTTTCTATCAAAAATATTTCCACTCCATATTCACTGAATAATTAATGTCCACGGATTAAATTCCCTGTACTTCATCACTTCACTGCAGACTTGATCATCTGTCGTAATTATTAATTGCACTTTCTACGTCTGTTCTCTCTCATATCAAAATATTCTAAGGCATTCAAGAAGCGGATTTGGGACATTGAACGTGATAATATCATCGACCCTGTATCGTAGGACAGATATGACACGACTGTTGAATAGTAATAAATCGTATTCTATCACACTCTCGCAGTGAGCAAAATTTATTGATTACCTCAGGAATCAATTCAATGTTGGATATAATTGACGATCATTTCTCTCGTTATCGTCAGGCGCCGTCGCTGTGTCCAGGTAAACGTGCTCCGATTTCTTGTCCTTTTTCTCGTTACCTACGACCCAACCGGGTCTTTTTAATCGGGGATTCTGAAAGAAATAGCGATTTGGTTAGTAATTCATTCATTCATTCATTCATGTAATAATTTAATTTTTTTTTGTTTCCAAATGAAAACTTTATTTTAGTGAGCCATTATTGATGAACTTGTCTAGGCCTTCGTTAATATATTACTATTTTTCCTGTCTCCACGTATACCCTTTCGGGCTTTTACGTATTTACCCTTGCCACCCCCCGGCCCCGCTGTACCGCATTCGCTAAGGACCAAGGAAAAACCTCACCCTGAGGGGAAAACCTTGGCCAGGTACAGTCGTCCCTTTGCCGAGACTACCGCTCGGCAGTGAATCGTGAGATCAGAGTGCTACAATTTTTTTACAAATTTTAACTGCCGCTGACGGGAAGCGAACTCGGGTCCTCGGCATGCCAATCTAGCACTTTTTTTTTGATTGACATTTGTTTATTTATATTAATAAGAGTATTTACAGTATTTACAGCAATAAACAATAATCAAAAAAAAGCTTATACAATTTTATTACAAATTGTATAAATTAAATGACTCGATGAGCTCTCGTAATTTAAATTTATCGGTGTTTTCGTTGATCGTGTAACGTTGGATTAATTTTTTTTCATTCACTTATGATGTAGATACATTGTTTGATCGGTGTTAAAAAAAAAATTTGTTAAAAAAAAAATACACTTTAATTATTGTTTAAAAACCAGTCTAGCACTCTAACCGCACGGCCACTACCGTCGAATTTAAATTATTGATACTCACTTTTGGATGACTTTGGCCCTTTTGGAGAAATTGTGTTATGGCGATGATTAGTAGAACAAGACCCCCAACAATTGCTATGATTATGCTTGAATATAAACCTATGCTAGGTACTAGGAGGAGCATCCGTAGGGATGCAGCTAGGTCCTCAGTCGTGCCTGCTCTCATGGAGAACCAGAAGCAGGGGAAGTAAATCTTCGGAACGTCTTTAAAAATTCTAAAATAAAGAATAATTTTTAACGATGGAAATTAGTAGCCTAATTTCGTCTGGCGATTTTTCAATTTACGGACACAAGTGGTCAATGGTCAATGAGAAATCCATCGAGAGCCCGTTTTCCATACTCATCGCCTATTTTAATGCAATTTTTATCGTTTGTACTTACGAAACAAAGTCGAATGGTTGAAGTAAAATATTCACTTGGAGTCTAGCAGCAACATCAATTGGAACTCCAGTATTCTGGAACAAAAAGAATGTATTATTTTTAAATTAATCAGAAATTGACAAAATTATTCAAAAATTGAAAAATTGAATTTCCGATGAGGTGCTAATTCTTCAATAATTAACAACTTCCGGAATATATTTTCTGAAATTATCTTGTTCTCTACAAACACTGAAATGTAAATGGTAAATTGTTCATTGATATTACCAAAATCCCTTGAAATTTTAGCGAAATTTAAATGACGCGAAAATTTTTAAAAAAATGGCCCCGATCTTTCTGACATTTTAAAATCCCTGTACGTTCTGTTGAAATACTTCAACTTACAGGCTCCAAGAGATAATAAAATGTGTGATTCTTCTCATCGGGATTGAGACCATTGACTTGTGCCCTCAGAATTGGATCGGCTTTATAAAAATGGGGAAGACTGATAAATCCAGGGGCGCCATATCTGCAAGCGGTGATGTTGATGACACCCATGGGACTGCACTCGCCATCGCAGTAGCACTTTCCCATGTCAATGACGTCCGGATCCGAATCATCGGGAACACTCTTTTTCGTCGAGTGATCGGCATTGAAAAAGTCCTCCGTTGTCGTTGTTTTCTCAAAATATTTTGCTGTATTGTGAGGAAATCGTCTCAGCGAACTGTTACCGAGACTCTTCTCCCCGAGCTCGTACTTGTATCCTGTGATTCCATGGTGAGTGGCTTTTCCGGTGTATTCGAATGTTATTGGCCTGGAAAAAGAATTCACCAGTTGTAAGACTAGAATAGTTTTTGCGGTGAACATTATCTTCAGATAGTTTTTATAGACAATTTTGGTTTTGGGTTCCTCTCGGGGAAAAAATAGTTTTAACACTCTAAATTCTAATCTTCGGTTTGAATTTTCATGATAAATGGAGTCCTTATTTCGATACTATTGCTACAAGAATTTCTGATTCTTCCTCAGATGAATTGAGTTTTTTCATTCCTTGACTAATTTTCGCATTTCACTCTTCTTCTTCTCAGCAATCTCCTAAAATTTTTCTACTGCTAATTTTCTTTTGGAATAAAACAGAAGTGAAAATAAGGGGAAATAATCACAACCAAATAATCCAGAAACAGATAATTTTTCTGGTTTAGACAATTAACAATTTGACTATTCACTGATTTCATGCTCACCTGCATAAATCAGCGGTGAAAGTAGTGATTTCATCCATTCCTCTGTTGGGTGGAAAAAATTCTCCAGCACTTCCCTCAATGATATTGCAAGGGCTCTTGTAATTATCCATCACGTCCGAGTAGTTCCATTTTTTTACAACTCCGATATTCGCAATGTCATCTTCTCCGGTTGCCACGTTGTAATGTCCATCGAAGAATGTCGATCCATTTCGCTGCAAATAATTAGAAGAATAAACACACAGTGGTACAAATTAAAAATCTACTGCAATTTCATTGTTCTCGCTCTTCCGAAGGCGAATGATTGCGGCGATTCTAAAAAAATTCAAAACTGAGTGAAGATATTTCCTAAAAACTACAATCACTCTCGGAATGCTTCAATTTATAGGTGAAAGGGAATTAATTAATCAATTAATAATTCTACAATTGGTCCGTGCTTAATCAATTTTTTAAAAACTAAATATTATTTTCTACGCTTAATGATAAATTTAATTTCCATTGGTGGCAGTGGTTTGAACTTGTTAACGTCAGTCTTCCAACAAAAATCCGAAATCCCACGGATAGAATTTAAAAAAATCAACAGGAACGATAACATCATCGACTAGGAAAATTCTTGAAACTCAGAGGGCGATTGTAACGCAAATTCTCGTGTCACTTAACACTCGACGCTCGTCTGCAATTTTGTATCAATTTGTCCACACGTTCAACATAATTTCCACTAGAATTTTCCAGTCATCGCCATTCTCACAGACAGATATTACAACAGATGATTCAGTGAGATTAAGAGTTATACAACGGCGAGCTGACGAGTGATTCAGCCGTAAATGATTGCAAACGTTACAATCGGGGTAGTAAAGAAAATTGTATATTTTGCTGTTTGCCTTCAGCAGAAAAATTTGAAATTGAAATCCACCACTCGACTTTCAAATGATTGGAAATAGATGTCAGATCATTCAGTCCCAAATGATTTTCTCATCAAAACTATCTTCAGGAATGATTATTATATTTTTATATTTTTATATGACTTTCATAAAACTCACGAGATAAAACCACCCGAATTTGTCGTAATTCGGGATGTTCATGTCTTCATCCACTGCCAATTTTCCCAGATCAATCAATTGATCCCTGAATCCACTGAACATCATCTCATCCACAGTTTTCACAATGTGAATCGAGGAAATTTGGCTCAGAATCATGGAGAGTGAACCTTGAAAAACGTCGTCCCAGTATCTGACTTTATTCGCAGCTGCCTAAAACACAATAGGTTAATCTATTATTATTATACATTATTATCTAATATTATTTATTACGCACAAATACCCAATGAGAACATAATTAAATTAACAACAATAATATCTTTTTCATCACGCTGTGTCGGAAAAGTTACTTTTTAGTCACCGCTTCGCGTCGAGTGACGGAAAAGTACTTTTTCGGCACATTGAGATGAAATAGTATATTTCGTAACAAGTGAAAAAAAATGGTTTTTTCTCCCCGGTGGGAGCAAAGTACACACTTCCCTCCCGCTGCGCGGGAGGGAATTGTGACTTTACTCCTACGCCGGGCAGAAAAATCATGTTCTCACCACGGAAAGTAAA
>JAPYZN010003101.1:0-10228 GCA_030522865.1 Psyttalia lounsburyi | reverse complement strand
ATTTTTGCGTTTCAGACCATTCTACATCATTTCCACGCAAAATTAGAAAATCGAAAAATCCGACGATTTCAAAGCTTCCTGTTCGGAAGCAAAAAGGAGAAATTTCCGATAGAGTGGGGGAATTCTGACTTTTTCGGTCATATTATAACTTTTCCATGAGGTGAAAATATATTTTAAGCTATTTTGTAACTTCTTCGAATGGGAATATCGATTTCTGAAATTTGTTTATTCTAAAAATGGTATCTCTTCCTAGCATTGTTCATTGCTAAGAATTTTTTTTTTAAATACTCGATATGATGTCGCGAAAAATCAATCGCATGGGATTTACTTATCTCCTTATACGAAAAAATTGATGAATAACATTGAAAAATCGAGATAATACGATGCGTCATGCATCAACTTTTTTCATACCCAAAAAAATGTATAAAATGCCGAAATTTTCCTTCTAATATTGCTAGGACTTGAAAAAAGTGGTGAGGTCCCCCTTAAATATGAGTACTTTGTGCTGGCTATAACTCGTATCAGGAACTGGAGCAAGATCGGTAAAATGGTTAGCCTTGGTTGTGAGCAGGACCTAGAAATTCTGCTGCTCGTCGACATGCTTCACCGAACAAGATATCAGCTGGCGTGGCGTTTAAATCATCCGTCCATGGTACTCGAATGCAAAGGAGCACGGTGCAGAGAGCATCAACGCCATAAGAAATCTGATTACACCATATTGCTGCTTTAATTTGGCGGTGAAGATGTTCTACAATGCCGTTGGATTGTGGGTGGAACGTTGTTGTATGGATGTGTCGGCTTCCGATGCGACAAGCCACTGCATTAAATAGCTGGCTTTCAAAGTGTACCCCTTGATTGGTGGTGATTTGCAGTGGAACGCCATAACGATAAATCCAGTTGGCATAGACTACGCTGTCGACAATTTCCGCGGTGATATCTTGAATTGCAAGTGTCTCTAGAAATCGAGAATATCTGGCGATCATTGTGAGACAATACGACAACCTCTGGCCAGTACACAAGGTCCCATGATATTCACGTAAATATGGTCGAAGCGTCTTATTCTACTTCCGGGACAATTATGAATCGGTGAGATTATGTGACGCGATATTTTATTCTGCTGATATGCGATACATGAGCGAGCCCAAGGACGATAATCTTTCTTCAAACTCGGTCAGACGAAACGCTGAGAAACTAACTTAATTGATGCATTGGCTCATAGCTGGCTGACGCTGTGCAGAGCTTCGACTATTCTCTTACGTACTGGTAATGGCGCATAGGGATGCATCAGGTGATCGTTATTATCCGAATAGATTGGGGTTGCGGTCTTCGGTATATTGATAGGTCGTAGTTGAAGGACATCATCTGGATCTTGCATACGTTGTTGAAGTTCATGGTCTGCTGCTTACGCCTCGACTCGTTCTGTCGTCGAGATTGTTGGTGAGATAGTCTCAACGTCCGATAAAACATTCCCAACAATGTTGTCATTGCCTGCGACATGCTGAATATCAAAACAAAATGACCGATAAAATCAAGGCGGCGAAATTTTCATGGCATTGCCTTGTCTGGGCCCTGTTTGAAGGCGTACAAAAGTGGTTTGTGATCGGTAAAAATGCTCACATGACGACCTTCGAAAATGTGCCTGAACTTAGGTGCCGCAGAGTAGATTGCATGGCGTTCTCTACCATATGGGCTGTACTTCTACCGGTAAGGTTGAAGCTTCTGACTGAAAAAGGCGTGGGGCTCCAAAACTGTACCTCTGTGCTGCTGGAGGGCGGTACCAATGGCAACTTCAGACTCATCTGTGACTACGGCCCACGGTAATGACGTATCTGGCTTACAAATAATGGTGCGTGTTGTAGTTATCTCTTGGTGGCATTGAACCCAGATTCTCTTACTGGAGTCCACGGGACTGAATGAAAACCCTTGATGTTTCAACGCTGTAGACATTCATTGAGTGGTGCCTGTGTTAATGCAGCATCCTTAATAAATTGACGATAAAACTGTATCATTCTAGGGAATTCGCATAATTTCTCAATTTTCTCCAGTCATGGAAAATTGACGATTGCTTCAACTTTATCTTTGGAACGTCTGCGAGGCATTTTGAAGTCCAAACGTCAGAAATGAGAATTCGAATAAGCCGAATGACGCTATTATGCCTGTTTACGAGACGTCATCAGGTGCAACGGAAATTTGATTAAACGCACCGACGAGATCGATGGTTGAGAATATTGTCTTACCTGTGTGATTGGCGGCAGAATCTTCAAGTATACCAATCGGATATCCGTCCGGTATCGTACGCGCGTTAAGTCCGCAATAATCTCCGCGAATAGAGAATAGAATAGAGAATAGGGTTGCGAATAGATAAATCGTCGGTTCTAACTGGGCGACTGCTCATGCATCAACTATACAGCCACACTCGTCGCACCAAATCGCCGCCCGTAATTTGTAAACCTTATATTATTCATTCACAAAAACCTAGAAATTTTTTTCCCCACGCCGGTATAAAAAAATATATATATATATAAAATGCAAATTTTCCGCCAGAGATGGATACACCTACGAGGCAATCTTAAAATTCCGGGAGGCATAAGAAAAAATGGTCAATGGATGTACGACAGGCGAGGCGATAAAATAAATAATAAAATAAATAAATAAAAGGCACATCCTGACCTTGGACATCCAGGAGCCTTACGCCACACTATCTCTTCGTCGATGTGAGCATCACTTTTTGGGTCCTTAATACCTCTAATGTGACATCTGGCACGAATACTTTTTAGGACTCTTGTCTCCCTGCCCCCTTTGGTGCAACGTCTACAACACACTGTTCACTCAGCAATCACTTTCCATCCACCACTCTCTGTTCACGTACCACGCACTTTTCACCCACCACCCACTTTTCACCTGCCGTCCACCGCCACCCACCTTACACCCGCCGTCCATTTTCTGTTCGCCACCCACTTTCCACCCTACTTTTTTACCTAGACACAGAACCCAAAAAGAACTCTTGCCGCCCTCCCCGCTCTTGCACGACATCCGGCATTTGCAGTTTTGGGACCCCTGAGGAACGCGTCTAAGCTTGCCTCAAAGGACGCCGGCGTCATTGACGGGCCACATTCACTCATCGGAAAAAGAGGGAGAGGGCGTGGGAAAAATTCACCAATCTCGGGCACTCTACTACTATTGCATGAACGTCTTCTTTCACTGTAATCCCACTCCGAATTTGTAACACTTTTGCCTGCTCTTTCTCCCGTAAACTTGATCCTTGTATCACTTGTGAGTAAGAAACTATGGAGGTAAGTACTTGCTGTTAAGTCGCCACAGCGAACAATTTATAGTATCTCTCCTGTTAGCAGAAGAAACACCAAACCTAAGAGAAAAAAGTTAATATGTATCTGCTATTTAAGCTTAGCTAACCAGGGGCTCAATTGGTTTAGTGTAAACACGGATCACAATAATTACACGTCTGCTCGGTTCGAAGGTTCAAAGATGACCCCATTGTGGAATGCTCGGAGATTTTTAATTCTATCCAAATCTATAGTCTAGTATAGATTTGATTGGATGATTAGATTAAGACTAATGTCTACATTAGATATTTACGGGATTTAAAACATAAAACTGGACTCCAAACTTATAAAGAAAATTATTTGTCAAATAGAAAAATTACATTGTCGAATCTTACGGCTATAAATTATTTTTTTCATTGTAAAAATCGATAAAAATGAAGTATTTCAGTGTAATAATAAAAAAAAGTATAAATTCTCGAAGTACCAAATTGTTTTTTAAATGTTTCTGGTGCAATTAATTTTCATGGTCTATTAAAAATTGATTTTATCAACTTATTAACGGTTTTTGTTCCACATATTCTTAAGTTACATATACTCTCGTAATGTCAGCAACATTCAGTGAGATAGTTTGATTTTTTAGACATCCAGACAAGATTGTAACGAAAAATCGACATTCCTCGATGCTAATTAAATGGCAAATACACATCAGCGATGAGCATCCTCAATACGGTACCGTTGGGGCTCAAGCTTAGGACTGAGTTCTTTATTCAATTATTCAACTTTGTAGTCACTTGGAGGTCCGAAGAAACTGATAAAACCAAAAGTGAAGTGCGTTATAAATACAATCATTTCATTTTCAGAGAATTTTCAATAATTGGACTACTTCTAATTGCCCTCGGTACGGGTGGTATAAAGCCATGTGTCGCAGCATTTGGTGGAGATCAATTTGTTCTGCCACAACAAGAGAAACATCTTGTCATGTTCTTCTCAGTCTTCTATTTTGCCATAAACTCTGGATCACTGATTTCAACATTTCTCACTCCAGAACTCCGTAATAATGTTCAATGTTTCGGAGATCAAGAATGCTTTTCCGTCGCTTTTGTTGTTCCCGCTATCCTTATGATTATTTCAATTGGTAGGTTAAACAAATTATGATGATTACGGCAATCGTTCCATTTACTTATATCTAATACTTCTGATAATTTGATTTAATATTCTGTTTAATTATTTTCTAGTCATATTTTGGAGTGGAAAATCTCTGTACAAGATGAAGGAACCAGAAGGAAATGTGGTCCTAGGAGTCGTTAAATGTATAGCGGTAAGTTCGAAAAATGGATATGAACTACCGTCGAAGAATTTTAAGTCCATTAATGAAAGATCTTTTTTTCATCAGCGAGCGATATATCAAAAAGTGAAAACAATGAAAGAAGTTGAGCGTGAACATTGGCTAGATTATGCTGATGATAAATACGATAGTACATTCATTTCTGATACAAAAGCAGCTCTGCAAGTTTTAACGCTCTTCATTCCGTTGCCTTTTTTCTGGGCCTTATTTGATCAGCAAGGATCGAGATGGACATTCCAGGCTACGAGGATGGATGGTGAAATTGGAAGCTTTCTTTTGAAACCAGATCAAATGCAAGTGGTTAATCCACTCTTCATCGTCATCTTTATTCCAATATTTGAAACATGCATTTATCCGTTAATGGCAAAGATTAGATGTATTGATACGCCATTGAAGAAACTAACCACTGGTGGACTGTTGGCTGCGGTTGCTTTCATCCTTTCAGCCCTTGTGGAAATAAAATTAGAGGTAAAAATGTTCATTAGATAATATTACCACAAAATTCTGTATAATAGAATATTATGAATATTACGTCCAAGACGAAGCTTTGTACTCTTCATATTGAAATTTATAAGTTTTTCGGGTTAGACTAGAATATTATGTCTAAAAATACAGTTTCGAGATCGATTCTGTACATGTTCGTACATATGCATTCGGAGCATAACTTATTTGTCGATGCGCTTCGCTAAATTTGACATTTATTTATTCGAAAATCAATATAGATCTAACCCTGAAAACAATCCAGATCTCCTCTCCGAGGCACCTCCTAGATTTTGGCCGGACAATCTGCGCCTGTCTTGGCTTAGAATTTAAAGCAATCGTTTTTCCTTTACTCGATTAAGAATGACGGCATATAATCATTCGTTCTTTGGATAAATGACAAATGCATCAGGTCTATCAGTTCGTTTCCTCTACTTGTATGGTTGCTCTGTAAGCTGCTAATCATTCTTTTCTTTGGCTTCCTGCTACTCTAAATGTTTAGGAAGTTGTGAATCCTCAGCAGCCTACAATGGCGATACTGGCTCCTTCCGTGCATGTGTAGTTTTAGAGTCAATATTAGAAGAGATGCGCGTACGCGTGAGAGGGAGTGGTATAACGAATAGTCGTGCGGTAGTGTGCCTCCTTTCGAGAGTAGTACTAATTTCCGCTACTTGCACACCGCAAGGAAGGTGCTTTTTCTTAGGCAATCGAGATATTACGCGGGAAGGTAAGCTCTCGAATTGAGCTCGTTTGTTCTCTCATAAAAGTGGCTCATCATCATTGTTCAGCAGAAACACATCCAACGAAGACATAGCTTCCAGTATAGCTTGACTCTTGATGTGTCTTTTTTTACCTCCTCCCTCTACTGCTTAGGTATTGAAGTCTCCAGCTATTGTCAGGAGAAAGCATGGCTTTGCATTCTCATCAAGCCTGTCTACGAAATTGATAATTCGTCAGCGGAGAGCTTCGGTAAAGCGTGACACTTGTAGAAGTAAGCTTTGGCAACCCGTGCCTTGACAAAATCTTACAAGTCACTGTTAATGCCCTGAATTGGTGGATTCCTGCAAATTCCGATTGCTGCCTTCTTTCTGGCCTTAGCAATGAACCATTGGGAGATGATGCGATATCGTTTGGAGATCATGATGTGGTCCCGCTTCAATTCCTATAACGTTTACATGAGCATATTGTCTGCAACCTCATTGCCATTGAGGTTGAGCTGTATCGCATACACAACATACTATTCACAAGTTGATTAACGGTACTTATGATCGGTGCATAGAGCATACTATGGCTCCTTATAGTACTCGTCCTTCTGTTCACCCTCTCCATAGTTAGTATAGCGTTTAGGGCAGGGAACGGTGCTCTTGCATTTGCTTGCGAGATGGCCAATGTAACAGGACGCAAAGCACTTAAATGATCTCCTTACTCTTGTAACTCGGTAGTTGACGCAGTCTATTGTAATGTTATCGTGCTCCTTCAGGATCTTCCACACCGTTGTAGCCGCCAGTCTCACTGAGGTAATTTGGAGACATGCATACGGTGTGCGAAGACATTTCACCGCATTCGTGTTAAGGTTATCTTCTACTTGCGCAGTTGCATGGACTACTCAAATAACCATTCCTCCATCAATGAGGTTGCAGGGAGATCTTAGTGTTGCCCCTTACTGCGCACTTCGCTCTTATCTCCGAGGAGATTCATGACTGTGCGTCGTCAGTTATCTTTCTATTTATGATGATTATGAAGATCGTATTAACACAACTGCTGGCACGCTCAGAGAAAATAACCATCTTTATTTGGTACAGGATGTTTGAGCAGCTTTCCTCATTTTTGGGGCCTCTAATCAGCCCATCACGTATAACCGTTAAGTAGTTTCTTCCTGGACGCCACCTCAATACCAAGCTATTGAGTTCTTTTACAAGTTGTTTCAAAAGCTTTCACACTTTTAGGTGCACTCACCAGACTCACTTAGACGGTAGTTATGGAACTTGATTTTCGTATCAATGTTATACTCATGTCAAACGAAATTATAACGCTCTGAAATTACCTTATGTCATGTCACTTCTGATCTGGAATGCGTTGCTCCTCTTGCTTCTATTATCAAATCTATGATCCTCCTTTGCTTGCATGATCTGAGGTCACAGAGTCTATATCTAGGACACATAATGATTGTCTCCGCTCATAATCCGTGAAGCCAGCTCTAGTCAATTTGACTTTCTCTTGGTAGGAACCCGTGCAATTCCATTCTTCTTTTCAATGGTCGTATTTTTAACTTCCCGATAGGACGTTATTGGTTTCACCCCGAAAATGAAAATAGCTAATTTTGTGAAATGTCGACCTTTCATGATCAGGAGAAAACCCCCAGATATTTTTTATCGAATTGTACGTGTGTATGTGTATGTATGTTTTTTTTACATTGGAGGTTAAGGGCAAATTTTCAAAAGATTCTGGAGGTTCGGAACACCACCAGATCTGGGGTTCTTACCACAGTAAACCCTGGGGGTTTCTCTAATCGTCGATACCCATTCCCCTCGCGGTACCACCTTTCAGTATTACTTCACGAGAGAGATCCCAGCTTTTACGCTTCCTCATAATGCCTCAACTATAGGTCCTCCTAGCCAACTTAGGATGTTGTGCGTGACTAGGAGGTTCCGGTAGTTCTCCTTCTATTCTGCAGCTTTGCGCTTACATTTTTCAATTCTGAGCTCATTCATGAATTTTGCCGCGAAGTTGCTCGTTGCGTCCCAGGGTCCTCTACATGCTAGCATAGCTTCCATTAACGTCTCTTGCTGGATCTTCTGGTGGAAGGCAGCCTCCCAAGCGCTGCGTGATGCATTGAAACGAAGACACGTGACGAACACGTGCTCAGCATTTTCACTGACTCCGAGGCCGCACCGACACTCTGAAAAGACCGCATGTTTAAACTTATGAAGATATTCTCGAAAGTACCCGTATCCAGACAACATCTGCATCAAGTAATAGTTAACTTCACCATACTCACGGTTCAGCCAAGCATTCACCTGTGGTATAAGACGGTGTGTCCATCCACCTTTTGTGGAGGAATCCCATAGCGGCTGCCTTCGACATATGCTGTTTCGCCGCTCCTCTTTTCTGAATCCTTCCGGGCTCAATGTGGTTTCTACTTTTCGCCGGTAAAGGTTTGTTTTTTTTCAGCCAGTACTCCTATGGGCAGCATCACGGCAATCACGCAGACTGCATCTTCAGACACAATACGGTAGGCGCTGGCGAGTCTCAAGGCAGTCAGCCGATATACTGGTGCGATTTCCCTCCGCGATTGCTGGATATTGAGTGAATCAGCCCAAACAGGAATTGCGTATGTTAGCACAGACGTGATCACTGATGACAATAACGCTCTTCTCTTTCGCTTCGGATCCCCTATGTTGGCCATCAACCGTGCTAAGGTCGTTCTGACCACTGACGCTTTCGCACCAACATGCTTTGCCTGGTCTTTGAAGTTAAGTCGTGTATCAATCTTCACTCCCAGGTAACGAAGATATGGCTGAGATGTGATTTCATGGGGCCCCACTTGCAGAGTGATGGTCTCCACGTGCTTTCTACTAGTAGTGAGTACTGCCTCAGTCTTGTGCTCTGCCAACTTCAACCCCACTGTGTCCATCCACTGGTTGATCTTCTCGAAGGTGGTGTTAAAAGCAACGTGTATCTGTTCAAGATGCTTTGCTACGATAACTACGGCTAAGTCATCCGCATATGCCACGAGCTTGGCTTCCCTTGGCAATACGAACTTCAGCAGTCCATCGTGCATAATGTGCCACAAAAGAGGGCCCAGTACTGAGCCCTGTGGTATTCCCCCAGTTACCCTGTACTCTTTCGGACCAGTCTCTGTATCGTACTTGAGTATCCTATTGGTGAAGTAGTTTGATACTATTCTTCGTAAGTATGCTGGTACGTTCATGTCAACTAGGGCTGCCATGATGCAGTTCCAGTTGGCGGAGTTGAAGGCGTTCTTGATGTCAAGTGTTGCCACCAGGCTATACTTCTTCATACCTCCCTTGCATCTTGTCCCTGCGATTGCCTCCCTGGCGGTATCAACGACAAGGTCAATTGCATCGTGAGTAGAGCGCCCTTTTCGGAAGCCATATTGGTTGTCGGCAAGCAGCGGGTCGACTGCTGCTTCGATCCTTTGATGAACGATTCGTTCGAGGATTTTGCCGGCTGTATCCAACATGCAGAGCAGACGATATGATGATGGTTCGTCCGGAGGCTTCTTCCCTTTAGGGAGAAGTACTAGCCTCTGTTGCTTCCATTTCCGAGAGAAAGTACCCTCTTCAAGGCACGCATTGTATACTTCTAGGAATATAGCCGGTGCTTCTTTAATTACTGCCTTCAGTGCGATGTTTGGGATTCCGTCAAGACCAGGTGCTTTGTTATTACCCATTCTGTCACAAGCTTCCATCAGCGGCTCTTCCGTGATTGGTGGAATTTCTTCGACATCACAGTGCTCCGCGGGGTAATGGAATCCCATTCGCTGGGGAAATAGCACTGTGACAATCTTCTCCAAGAGCTCCGGGCATGTTGGTGATGGCATTGGTTGGCTTTTCAGTCGGGTAATGACCACCTTATACGGCCGGCCCCACGGGTCGCCATCGACTTCGTCGAGTAGCTCACTCCAGCATTGCCTCTTGCTAGCCTGGATGGCTTTGTTCAGTTTCAGGCGTGCCTTCTTGTACTGTGGCATCAGTTCCTCAGCTTCTCGCTTTTTCCGGCCGCGCTGGGACGCTCTCCTTTTCATCACACACTCCTTGCGGAGCGCAGGTATATAATCATTCCACCAGTGAACCGGTGGGAGTTGGTTTGGGCTGCGTTTCCGGAGCATACTAACCTCGCATGCGTGCGTGACTCTCCTCATCATCGCTTCAGCCTTGTTTCCAGCGGTTTCACCGCTGATTGGATGGTCGTTGAGTGCCACCATGAGAACGTTGGTTTGTCACCACTATTAAGTAAAACCACATGCAGTGTGGACATGGCTTCCAGTAGCGCTTTCCCTCGCGCATTAGTCTCCTTGCTGCTCCAGTCGACTGCCCAGGAGTTGAAATCCCCGGCGATTGCCACTGGGAAGTGCTGCTTCGCGTCCTCAGTCAGT
>JAPYZN010003100.1:0-10230 GCA_030522865.1 Psyttalia lounsburyi | reverse complement strand
ATATTTTGCCGTAGTGATTTTAGAGTTTTCGAGTTTGGGAAGTATGTAATACCAATTCCCGTACGAGAAAGCTCTAGAAGCAGTACGGCAAAAATATTTGTTCATATCTATAGAACCAACAAATATAATTAAACGCTTGATAAATGAAAAAAAAAACAATTTTCGTTTTTTAAAAATGCATGGAATTACCGATAGGCAATCGCTGTGAGTTTAATTTTTTACATACTAGTCAGAACGTTAGAGCAAGTCGAACTAAAAATTGAAATTCAAATCGTATGACTTTTAAATTGGACATCACCCGGAAATCGGAATAATTCCAAAATAGAAACAAATACAATTAACTAATTGTTTTTTTGATGCAGCTCTACTTTGTGGTGGCCACTTTATTTCCAGAACTTTCAAAGCCTAATAGTCTATTTCTTTAACAAATGTTTGCTATGAATATTTGCCGGCGATTCATTAAAAGCGCTCGTGATATTTGATCCTCTCGAAGCGATAACCAAATCCTGTGAATTGATGTTGATGACAATTGTAAAAACTTTCATATTGGTAAAATGTAGAAAACAATACTTACTAAATACGGTGGTGCTGACACACTCAGTGGATGTGGAGCCGTTAGCCTCCTAGGCGTCTCAAAGCCAGGATTAAATGGTACAAAAGCTGGATTTTGTGCTGGAGAATTGTGAAACCCCGGTCGACGTTTACGATGCGGTGTTACCACATACGCCTCAGCTGGTGCAAGTGGGATTTCTTCGGGTTTTCGTTTTCCGTGTTCCAAACCCAACGATAAACGCGCTGCCAATTGTCTTCGCCTCTCTTCCGTCTCCTCCATCGACTCTCGCCTCTCCAAAAGTGGTTTTTCCGACCTATAAATGGTGATTCACTTGAGAATACTATTCATAATTACGTAAAATATATTTTTAATACGTCAATCAACATATAGTAATGAGCGTTAATGGGCGTGCATCCCAGTTATCATAGAATAGTTCATGGAATTCCTAACTTGTTTGACGATACAATGGAATTTTTTTTCCGAAGGTATATACTCAACGAGACATTTTCCGTTGATCTATCAAGAACGTCTTCATGAGAATCAGGACTGCTATCTTACTCTAAACTATCCATGATAAATTGTCATTGAAAAATCACTTTGCTATTCAATTACTTCCAGATGATTGACAAGACTATTTACCTGTGTGTACCGTCATGAGAGCTTTCGCTCTTTGTCGACGTACCGGAGTTGAGACTGAGATTGACTGGATCCGAGCTATCCCTTCTCCTCGGAGGTTCGATACTACTTTCCCGATTATCCGATAACATCCCATCACCCTCCATTCCCTCAACATCGACATCCTGCTCCACCTCATCTTCATCACAGCCCTCACTCTTGATGAGCACCGAACAGCAATCAGCGGGATTATTTGACGCTCTGGAAGTTTAAAATTGATATTAAATGCTTGATAAATTGGAAAATGCTGCAAGTTAATGCAAATAAGCAGATAAAAACCGTTTGTCGTACTGTGACTCATAACTGGAGCTCTCCTGACTGTCTGATGGCTGCGGTGTAGTTATCCTCAGTGGATCCGAGTCGGTCGACGTCTGAGGCTGATTTGGGTCGAAAAGCGCTGATTTTATTTGAAGAAGATCAAAGAGTTCACGCAATGGTGTCAATTCCGCTGACTGCAAATCACAAATTGTGTTTTATGAAATTTAGAAAAAGATAAAGAAATTTGAAATTATTTGGTATTTAATAATAAAATTGTTAATTAGGAAATCGCCTCGGAAAATTTCTTTAAATGCGTTTGTTTACTAATCTACTTCCAATTTGCCGCTGTATAAATCAATAAAAAACTCAATTAGGAGTATTTCGACGCATTTTCATAATCAAAAGCTTCCGAGTTCAAATCCTAAATCCAGACTATCGACCTTTTCAGTAGATTTTTCGTGGAAACTAATAATTCGCATCTACTCCAAAATTCTTATCAACGGAAACTCCAGTCATTAGTGAATTGGATGGAATCTGTAAGTGAGTAAGAATACAATCCTAATAATTTTTTATATTAGTTGACAAGAAAAATCTACTCCAGACCGGGATTTGAACCCTTGCAGCCACTTCTTTATTTTAAATTTTTCCCAAAGGCCTGATTAGAATAAATAAAGGTATCGAATTATGCAAGCTAAAAAAGTTGAGTGCACAATTCAGTAAATTTTTCTGCAAAACGTTACGCGGTCATTTGTTTGCAAGAAAGTTTCAAAGAAATATCCAATAAATTTTTAAGTTCTAGGGATATTTGAAAGATTATTATTGCTCACTTTTATTTACAGCCGAATCTAGTGTGACTTTTGGAATCATGTAAGCTTATTTATAAAAATATGGAGAATATCTTTAGAAAGAAGGGAAAACAATTGATCTGAGAGCCGATTGAATTTCTAGTAAAAATTCGAAATTCATAATTTATTCACCGAATTAAATTGCTACTAACATTCCATAAAAATCAAAAACATATTTCGATATACTTGAAATACGTATGTTGCGCTATATGTTTCCGAATTTCTGGCGCGTTAAGTCGTTTTGGTCATTTTTTCTGAGATACGCTACTCTTATTGAAATCTTTGCCGTAAATGCGCTTAGAATTAAATATTGACTTAGTGGGAATGCCTTTAGAGCCCATTGCTTGGACATTTTAGATAAAGGAATGATTCAATAGTGACGTGGTAAAACGGTTCAAGTCTACTTATTCTTGAACAGAGATTTCGCCGAATGCGTACGAGTTCAGTGGACCTTTTGAAATTTTTTAAATAATCTTTTCGGAAACACTCAATTCACTCTACAAAAAAAAGTTTGGCGAGCGATATTGCTATCCGTTTGAAATTTCTAAATATTTAAAAAAATTGACGAACATCCACTATTTATTTAAATCGTTTTACCACTTGACTCCTGAATTTATTGGACTTACAGGTATCACAGCTTCGCCATTGTACAAAATTTCCAGTAAATGATTGAGCTGTGTCTTCCTAACTCCAGACAAATGAACAACATGATCAAGTGCCGGATTACGAAGGAGACTAGCCAATAGTGGACTAGCAGCCGCCAAAACAACACGATGTGCCCTGACAACCGAGCCATCGTCACATGCTAGTGTCACGTCAACATGACGATCGCCGCTGTACCATGCCCCGACCTCAGCGGCCAAGGTGGCGGGGTGTTTTCCGTAGTGGAGTGTCAGAAGACCGTCTGTATACATCGTCTGCAAAAAGAAAGATAAGCATCAGCATTGACAAACATTACGAAAGAAAACATTGCGATGAAATGGCGATTAAAATTTTCACGATTTTTTTTTTTGCAAACTCCGATTTTCATATTCTCTGAATAATATTCATCTATGAGCCTATTATATAATCGATAATTTCCGCTATTATTTTTTTTCCCTGTTACACTCTGTCATAACCGTATGAAAGAAATAATTCATGTTTAGGATTGAGTTGTTATTCTGGCGGATTTGTCTGATAATCATATGGAATTTGATCGGGGAGGGGATGACGCCGAAATATTTTGAGATCCTGTTAGAATATCGTTGCTAATGGTAAACAAATTTGTTGCGCATGAGCTTGAAGCCATTACGAATACTGACCACGAAAAGAATTGATTAATGATTTATTAAGAATCATTCTTAATAAATCGGGTTGAAATAAAATTCTTGCACTGTTTATATTTAAACAATTCATACGGAGAAGCATGTTATGTTGTAAGAGCAAGTGTCCCAGTTACCTCTAAAGAAGAAAATGAGGCGGTATTTAATTCCTCCTGACACACTCTCCATTACTTCAGATCCTTCAAATTCTTTTCAAATTTCAGAGACAGATCCATTTTGTTTTTATAGTGCCGAAATTGAAACCATTTTAGGATCCAACTCTACGTGAAATATTCCTTATCGACCTTAGAAATTCCAAAGAAGAGGGGTTTTTATGTCAGCCGATTATTAACGATTTAAAGATAAGTTGTGTTATAGTATATTTCGTAACAAGTGAAAAAAACTGGTTTTTGGCGAGTGGGAGGTTTAGGTATATCACGAGCCGAAAGCGAGTGATATAATCCCACCAGTCAAAAAAACACCTTTTTTACGAGTTACGAACAACATTTTTCACCTCAATGTGTCGAAAAGTTACTTTTCCGACACAGTGTGATGAAAAATCATTTTAATGTTGAAAAAATCGAAGAATATATTTAATTGAATTTTCAACAGATTGAAAATTCAAAGGAATATTTGCTGAAATTTCAACGATTTTACATCTCCGTCGATATGTGCACTTAAAATTTGCAACGTCATGGCATTATATGGATTATTAACTGATTAATAACGGATAGAATATAACAAATTCAGTGGCAACTCGTGAGATTCACGATTCTCAATTCTTGTGGTCACGTATTTAGCAAAGGATGGTCCAAACTATTCGTCGGTTAGATATGAATTATTCAAAAACAAAAATTTCTAAATTTTCCCATTTGGATGCAATTACCGGTTTCTAGTAATGAGTTGAATGAAGAATTTCGCGTTGGTTGAATTGTAAAGGCAAATATTCACAATTAACTAACATATTCATGGAATTAGATGATCTGAAAAACAACTTTATTATTCAATTAATCTCTCTATATATCGAACGATGATATAATTTATTGAATAATCCATGATTTACCGATACTAAAACATTTAAGATGAACTACAGCATTAAAATCTCACTCTGACTCAGAGTGAGCTGAATTAATCATCCTAACAGCATAAAATTAGAATTACCGCATTAGTGCCCACAAAAAGTGATTCTCTCCGGTTGATTAACGCGCATTTTATCACCTGCGATGAGTCAATGTTAACCCGCTATTATGTATGAGACGCAATTTACCTGTCACGAGCATCGCGTTGGTTGTCTCAACTATTACAAAATGAGATGAGAAAGAACTTGCGTCTCACGGAAATGAAAAGTAGTATCACCCCCTCCGTCAAGAGATTGTCCATCGTTTGTCAATACTGAGGGAAGGGAGCGGAAAGAGGAAGAGATGACCTTCCATCAGTGCTATGTGTGATGTGTGTTGGCAATTGGAAAGGGGAAGACCTTGGGTAGAGAGTCACGAAGACTAGGCGTCACATAGACGGTGGTCCAGATGTCTTAGTAATGCTGCATATTTCTAGGAGATGAGCGTGTATGCATCACAACGATGGGCTTGTTCGTATCATTGGTACATCAATGATGCTGAATTATTTTGAATGTATTAGTGGAGAGTGCGCCGATGAAGTGACGGCAATTGTTGGAAAAAATAACTTGAGAAATCGCGTGGAATTTTTGTGTGGTTTGAGGTGATCTCATTTTTTCTGGTTTTCATTTTTCATTAAGGAAGGAGTGCATTCCTTTGAAGAGTTCATATTACCAAGTTTAATTTGATTTTTACACTGAGAAAATAATATAATTTTGCCTATCAAATGTTTTTGGAATAACTAAAAGGCCGAAATTTACATAAAAAATTAAACTTTGAATTCTTGTGCAATGAATATTTAATTGTTCAAATTGTTCATATATTTTTCCATGTGGGTTTATTATATATTAATGAGTTATAGTCGATTGAAAACGTCTCAATTGTGGCGACATGATAGAGAGGTGCTTCAATTAAAATTCCTTCATGAATTTTTATCATTTCTTAGGATAAAATAATTCATAGCAATCATTTCTTGTCAAGTCAGACATTTCTTTATAGTATCTATTTGAAAGATGGATGGCGTAACTGAATTAAAGAGAAATCGTCCTTTTCTCATGGAAAGCCAATCTTTTTTTTCTCATTTTTTATATTTCTGTTTTCCACTACAATGCTAGCTGGTTATTCTTATTGTAATCAGTACCAATAGCGAGCATATCGAAACTAGATATCACATATCACTCTCCTTCGGCGTGGAGGCGAACTCCGCCCCAGTAAAAAATACCATGGGACACGCCCTCAAATACACTAAAAATGTCCGAAAAATAAATTTTATCGTGTGCGTGAAAAAGTTGGATTTTTTCTATTGTAGAGGAGAATATAAATTCGATATTGAAGAAATTAGTCGCAACAATTTCGAATAAATTGAATAAACATTTATTTTTCTATCGACAAACTCTTATATATACCAATGACAGTCTTATATGAGTAGAAAATTCATATTAGCTCAGTAAACAGTGATCGGATACTTTGCCGGAAAGGCCTATTTCGCCGATAAATCGTGGAAATTATCGACTTTTGCTGCCTGAGATCTATTGCCTGGAACACTAGTAATTCCACATTTGTGAATTGAGTTTTTAATCAAGAATTATCACAAAAATCATGAATATCTAATTGATCGTAAAATGCCCCTTAAAAATTATTTCAGCATTGGTATCACGAGTAACCAGAGACAGACTTCACTAAATTCTCGGCGTTATGTTGAGTAAAACAGAGAGACACAGAGAGAGAGAGAGAGAGAGAGAGAGAGAAAAGTGGGGAAAAAATAATGCAAGTCAAGGCCACCATGCAAGTTACAATCCATCCGGTGTGGGAAACTGTCGATTGACTGCGCAACACACCAAGTCCGCGGAACTTTCACGATTAAACCAGATCCCAGACATAAAAAGGTACAAATAAATAAAAATGAATATCAAGTCGATGAAGATTACAAAATTAAAATAAAATAAACATCAATTTCTCTCCAATTGTTTCAATACTATATCGTTCTTAAAATTCATCATCATCGCATAAAATTGAAACGGATATAAATAAAAATATTTATTCATTTATTAAAAACATTAATTCACCATTTCCTTATGGCTGAGAATAAAAAAAAATTCAAAGTTGTACGTCAAAGTGAGAGACGCATTAGAGAATAATTGTCCTTGGGTAAGAGTTATAGTGATCGTTGATGTGTACTCATGTGCATACGTAATGGTACGTATCATTAAATGCACTCAAGGAAAATATCTGTATAAGGAAATTGTTGCTGACTGAATGATCGTATTTGCAGTGCCAAGTACGATGGTTATATAGCACTACCCTCAAGTTCAGGGTCAATTGGGATTACGTAGTACTAGACGTATTTCTTATTTCTATTTCGGCCCGAGTTTTCACGCGCAAGCGCAATGAATCAACAGGTGTACGGAGGAGGGGCGACAACCGGCGGTGCCAACTGGGGTCCATGGGTAGAGGTGGGGCCTCATGCATCCCCCACTCCTTACATTAACCTCAAATACATTTGATCAACAGGTGCTGCACTCTGCCCTCAATCGGCCACATTGCTCGTCAGGTGCGGCACCTCCAACAGTCGGTAAGTCGTCTCTCTCGGATTTAAAATAACACTCCAAAGACAATAAACTAAGTAAGTTGTATTATCGGACACAAGAGGGCAATTTAATGCCATCATTGAAGATTGTACCGTCTCACATTCTCCAATCCCTAATGCAGACGTTTTAATGGTGTTACCAACTAGTGTCAATATTAAAATTGATCACCCATTTCGAGTGATATATGATTTCAGGATTATTACATTTATAACGTAATAAACCGACCAATCCCACTCACTTTTGTCCAACATTCTCCAACGCTTTGGGTTTGTCTACCACCTGTTGAATCCAGACTAGTTCAAATCACACCTAGAGTGGGTTTTTAGTAGGAGAGAGAGGGGGGATAAATCGATTGAGTCGTGTAATGTCAGCGGGTTTATAAGTTGAAGTCCTTTCTATTTGGTAAATATCGTCATTGCGTGGAGATAAATTTACATCTACTTAAGGGGGAGTATTAGCTAATTTCTTTTAATATCAATTTTATGCAAGAATGGGTTGAGAAATTGGAACAGTCAATTAGATGCAATCAATTTTTTTTTAAAGATTGAATAATTGTTCCAATTTATAACTATGTGATTTGGAATATTGAAGCCTTCTTTAACTGATTAGTTGTTAATTTTTTGTGCACTTCTTTCACTCCAAAAGTAATTGATGAATAAAATCCATCATCTTTTTTAAGGCGAATGGATGTTCAAGGGTAGATGATTGAGAGATTGATCATTCGATTTTTTTTAGGACAATGAGCCTCGACCTCCTCTGATTACAACCGATAACAAAGAGAAAGTTCATGAATTCGTAAATTTCACGTGTTGGGTTCACCTTTCTTATCGCTCACTTCTCCTTCAGCCAATATGTATACGAGGTATTTCATTATGTATACCACGAGGGGAGACTCCAAGTGGTATACAACCGTATTTACAACGGCCAAACGGTGTTATATGCCTCTCTCCGGTGTTTTTTTCTCTTTCCTTTTTTTTAAGCCGCGCATTGTAATCTCTCGTTTGTCGCGGCAAGCAACACAGCGGACGTTACGATCCAGCCATTGAATCGAACAATGGATAAATCTGGGTTACGCAAATGTCGCGCGTTAAATTAAAATGTGTTTGTGTAGTACAAGCATTTGGACCTCATTTTATGACCTCAAAGAATTTATTTAACAAATAAATGTATGAGATTTTTCGTAATTCTAATATCTCGGTTTTAAGGAGAGGCAAAAAATTGCAGTTTCATCTTTGTAAGAAAGGAAACAATTTCCCTTTCTAATACAATCACTGATAATAAATCATAATATAATTCATCATTGCTCAACTTTTTTTTGAAAATTATCTACAGCCTCAAGTCAATTTCAAAATCGACGTTGGAAATTTACTCTTCCCATTTCCTCTAGTGCCTTGAAGTTATTGAAATCCTTAATATACCGTAAGCAATTCTAAATGTAATAGTTCTAGTAACATTTCCGAAAATTTTGTTTTTGAAAATTACAGTTTTGTTATAACAATTAATGGCATCTGTAAATTTGAGTACAATCATTTCGCAATAATCAATAACAATTCCAGTTGTTCAGGCATACTCACAGGCAAATTTACGTATAAATAAACATTCAGTGCAGTGAAAACCCATTTCGATTTGGTTTTAAATATTTATGTTTCAATTCAAAATTCACGCAAGTTGGAATTCTCGTCTAATTAGCACTCGTAGCTTGAAACGCAATTGAATTTTCACATGTAATACCACAAGAACTCCCAAATTATCGGGTATTTTCCGAAAGCTTCCCTGCAAAAATGACGGAGTCAAGTTTTTTAGGTTAAAAAATTACGAACGCGAAGCGCCAGTGAGTTTTCTGAAAAACCTGACGACTTCGTTTGTTTGCAGGGAATCTTGAGGAAAATGCCCTATAATTTTGGAGCTCGAGTGCTGTTCAGGGGATTATTTTTCCATCCAAATTTCGGCCAATCAAATTGCACCATCAGACAAAATCAAAAATTAAAAATCAACGGTCAAATTCAATGGGGTTACGTGAACTGGCCAACCAATTGTTTTTTAGATATATCAAAATGAAAAATTACCGGTGAAATTCTCAAAAAATTATCAGTAGTAATACCACAAGACTTCCAAAATTATCGGATTTTTCTCGATTCTTTTGTTGCGTAGCAACGAGAGGGAGAAGCCTTGCATATTAAAATCCCGAGCGCGCAGCGCGAGGGATTTTTATGCAAAACTTCTCTTGATCGTTGATACGCAGAAAAACATGAGGGAAATATCCGATTAATTTTGGAGGTCAGGTGCTATTCGACGTATTATTTCTGGTAATCGGATGTGGCCTGCCCTGGGGTTGTTGCAAGATATATTTTACAAACCGACTCATTTTCGCCTCCTTCGTGTCTTCTCTCCACTCCCCAGAATACGATTTGACAGTTATTGGGTTAAAGAAACAATTACAGAGCTAGAGGTAAATTATCAAAACCTACAGGGAAATTATCAAAAGCTAGAGGTAAATAACCGCTGATATTCTAATGGGGAGGTAGCGTGGAGGTACCAGTATCCGAACGTCTACTAGTATCCGAACGTGAAACAATTTTTTCGCATTCATCAGTAATTTCAGCCAACTTCGTTTCTCGGAATAAACGAAAAGAGACACTTCAATTTAGCAGATTAAATAACGGTTACTCATTTTTGATCGTGAATTCATATTTAAAGTCATTTTTTTCTGGCGGCCTGATGCAGCGCGGCGCTTCCGGTGGCCATTCCTTAACTAAAAGGTAAGAGCCGCTGCAAAGTGTATTGTGATAAACAAATAATATGTAAGTAAATATTCTAATATTTTGCGATTAAACATGAAGCTAATGAATGAATATAAGCTTCAAGTTGATAAAAAAGATTGTTGTACACTCAAAA